>CAKAIZ010000160.1:0-64203 GCA_916610145.1 Eristalis arbustorum | reverse complement strand
TATCGTGCATGTACCCATTGACTCTGAGACTCTGGGATGGAAAAAGTTGGCCGTGGTCAGTAGGGCAATTTTGAAGGTTTCCATAGCTCATCTTCCAACCCACACGCGTGGAGATATTATCGTGCATGTACCCATTGACTCTGAGACACTGGGATGGCAAAAGTTGGCGGTGATTAGTAGGGCACCATAGCTCATAGCTCATCTTCCATAGCTCATCTTCCATAGCTCATCTTCCAACCCACACGCGTGGAGATATTATCGTGCATGTACCCATTGACTCTGAGAATCTGGGATAGAAAAAGTTGGCGGTGATAAGTAGGGCAATTTTGAAGGTTTCCATAGCTCATCTTCAAACCCACACGCGTGGAGATGTTATCGTGCATGTACCCACTGACTCTAAGACTCTGGGATGGAAAAATTTGGCGGTGATTAGTAGGGCACCATAGCTCATAGCTCATCTTCCATAGCTCATCTTCCAACCCACACGCGTGGAGATGTTATCGTGCATGTACCCACTGACTCTAAGACTCTGGGATGGAAAAAGTTGGCGGTGATTAGTAGGGCACGATAGCTCATAGCTCATCTTCCATAGCTCATCTTCCAACCCACACGCGTGGAGATGTTATCGTGCATGTACCCATTGACTCTGAGACTCTGGGATGGAAAAAGTTGGCGGTGATTAGTAGGGCAATTTTGAAGGTTTCCATAGCTCATCTTCCAACCCACACGCGTGGAGATGTTATCGTGCATGTACCCATTGACTCTAAGACTCTGGGATGGAAAAAGTTGGCGGTGATTAGTAGGGCACCATAGCTCATAGCTCATCTTCCATAGCTCATCTTCCAACCCACACGCGTGGAGATGTTATCGTGCATGTACCCATTGACTCTGAGACTCTGGGATGGAAAAAGTTGGCGGTGATTAGTAGGGCACCATAGCTCATAGCTCATCTTCCATAGCTCATCTTCCAACCCACACGCGTGGAGATGTTATCGTGCATGTACCCACTGACTCTAAGACTCTGGGATGGAAAAAGTTGGCGGTGATTAGTAGGGCAATTTTGAAGGTTTCCATAGCTCATCTTCCAACCCACACGCGTGGAGATGTTATCGTGCATGTACCCATTGACTCTAAGACTCTGGGATGGAAAAAGTTGGCGGTGATTAGTAGGGCACCATAGCTCATCTTCCATAGCTCATCTTCCAACCCACACGCGTGGAGATGTTATCGTGCATGTACCCATTGACTCTAAGACTCTGGGATGGAAAAAGTTGGCGGTGATTAGTAGGGCACCATAGCTCATAGCTCATCTTCCATAGCTCATCTTCCAACCCACACGCGTGGAGATATTATCGTGCATGTACCCATTGACTCTGAGACTCTGGGATGGAAAAAGTTGGCGGTGATTAGTAGGGCAATTTTGAAGGTTTCCATAGCTCATCTTCCAACCCACACGCGTGGAGATGTTATCGTGCATGTACCCATTGACTCTAAGACTCTGGGATGGAAAAAGTTGGCGGTGATTAGTAGGGCACCATAGCTCATAGCTCATCTTCCATAGCTCATCTTCCATAGCTCATCTTCCAACCCACACGCGTGGAGATGTTATCGTGCATGTACCCATTGACTCTGAGACTCTGGGATGGAAAAAGTTGGCGGTGATTAGTAGGGCACCATAGCTCATAGCTCATCTTCCATAGCTCATCTTCCAACCCACACGCGTGGAGATGTTATCGTGCATGTACCCACTGACTCTAAGACTCTGGGATGGAAAAAGTTGGCGGTGATTAGTAGGGCAATTTTGAAGGTTTCCATAGCTCATCTTCCAACCCACACGCGTGGAGATGTTATCGTGCATGTACCCATTGACTCTAAGACTCTGGGATGGAAAAAGTTGGCGGTGATTAGTAGGGCACCATAGCTCATAGCTCATCTTCCATAGCTCATCTTCCAACCCACACGCGTGGAGATGTTATCGTGCATGTACCCATTGACTCTAAGACTCTGGGATGGAAAAAGTTGGCGGTGATTAGTAGGGCACCATAGCTCATAGCTCATCTTCCATAGCTCATCTTCCAACCCACACGCGCGGAGATGTTATCGTGCATGTACCCATTGACTCTAAGACTCTGGGATGGAAAAAGTTGGCGGTGATTAGTAGGGCAATTTTGAAGGTTTCCATAGCTCATCTTCCAACCCACACGCGTGGAGATGTTATCGTGCATGTACCCATTGACTCTAAGACTCTGGGATGGAAAAAGTTGGCGGTGATTAGTAGGGCACCATAGCTCATAGCTCATCTTCCATAGCTCATTTTCCAACCCACACGCGTGGAGATGTTATCGTGCATGTACCCATTGACTCTGAGACTCTGGGATGGAAAAAGTTGGCGGTGATTAGTAGGGCACCATAGCTCATAGCTCATCTTCCATAGCTCATCTTCCATAGCTCATCTTCCAACCCACACGCGTGGAGATGTTATCGTGCATGTACCCACTGACTCTAAGACTCTGGGATGGAAAAAGTTGGCGGTGATTAGTAGGGCAATTTTGAAGGTTTCCATAGCTCATCTTCCAACCCACACGCGTGGAGATGTTATCGTGCATGTACCCACTGACTCTAAGACTCTGGGATGGAAAAAGTTGGCGGTGATTAGTAGGGCACCATAGCTTATAGCTCATCTTCCATAGCTCATCTTCCATAGCTCATCTTCCATAGCTCATCTTCCAACCCACACGCGTGGAGATGTTATCGTGCATGTACCCATTGACTCTGAGACTCTGGGATGGAAAAAGTTGGCGGTGATTAGTAGGGCACCATAGCTCATAGCTCATCTTCCATAGCTCATCTTCCATAGCTCATCTTCCAACCCACACGCGTGGAGATGTTATCGTGCATGTACCCACTGACTCTAAGACTCTGGGATGGAAAAAGTTGGCGGTGATTAGTAGGGCAATTTTGAAGGTTTCCATAGCTCATCTTCCAACCCACACGCGTGGAGATGTTATCGTGCATGTACCCACTGACTCTAAGACTCTGGGATGGAAAAAGTTGGCGGTGATTAGTAGGGCACCATAGCTTATAGCTCATCTTCCATAGCTCATTTTCCAACCCACACGCGTGGAGATGTTATCGTGCATGTACCCATTGACTCTGAGACTCTGGGATGGAAAAAGTTGGCGGTGATTAGTAGGGCACCATAGCTCATAGCTCATCTTCCATAGCTCATTTTCCAACCCACACGCGTGGAGATGTTATCGTGCATGTACCCATTGACTCTAAGACTCTGGGATGGAAAAAGTTGGCGGTGATTAGTAGGGCAATTTTGAAGGTTTCCATAGCTCATCTTCCAACCCACACGCGTGGAGATGTTATCGTGCATGTACCCATTGACTCTGAGACTCTGGGATGGAAAAAGTTGGCGGTGATTAGTAGGGCACCCTAGCTCATAGCTCATCTTCCATAGCTCATTTTCCAACCCACACGCGTGGAGATGTTATCGTGCATGTACCCATTGACTCTGAGACTCTGGGATGGAAAAAGTTGGCTGTGATTAGTAGGGCACCATAGCTCATAGCTCATCTTCCATAGCTCATCTTCCAACCCACACGCGTGGAGATGTTATCGTGCATGTACCCACTGACTCTAAGACTCTGGGATGGAAAAAGTTGGCGGTGATTAGTAGGCCAATTTTGAAGGTTTCCATAGCTCATCTTCCAACCCACACGCGTGGAGATGTTATCGTGCATGTACCCACTGACTCTAAGACTCTGGGATGGAAAAAGTTGGCGGTGATTAGTAGGGCACCATAGCTCATAGCTCATCTTCCATAGCTCATCTTCCATAGCTCATCTTCCATAGCTCATCTTCCAACCCACACGCGTGGAGATGTTATCGTGCATGTACCCATTGACTCTGAGACTCTGGGATGGAAAAAGTTGGCGGTGATTAGTAGGGCACCATAGCTCATAGCTCATCTTCCATAGCTCATCTTCCAACCCACACGCGTGGAGATGTTATCGTGCATGTACCCACTGACTCTAAGACTCTGGGATGGAAAAAGTTGGCGGTGATTAGTAGGGCAATTTTGAAGGTTTCCATAGCTCATCTTCCAACCCACACGCGTGGAGATGTTATCGTGCATGTACCCATTGACTCTAAGACTCTGGGATGGAAAAAGTTGGCGGTGATTAGTAGGGCACCATAGCTCATCTTCCATAGCTCATCTTCCAACCCACACGCGTGGAGATGTTATCGTGCATGTACCCATTGACTCTAAGACTCTGGGATGGAAAAAGTTGGCGGTGATTAGTAGGGCACCATAGCTCATAGCTCATCTTCCATAGCTCATCTTCCAACCCACACGCGTGGAGATATTATCGTGCATGTACCCATTGACTCTGAGACTCTGGGATGGAAAAAGTTGGCGGTGATTAGTAGGGCAATTTTGAAGGTTTCCATAGCTCATCTTCCAACCCACACGCGTGGAGATGTTATCGTGCATGTACCCATTGACTCTAAGACTCTGGGATGGAAAAAGTTGGCGGTGATTAGTAGGGCACCATAGCTCATAGCTCATCTTCCATAGCTCATCTTCCATAGCTCATCTTCCAACCCACACGCGTGGAGATGTTATCGTGCATGTACCCATTGACTCTGAGACTCTGGGATGGAAAAAGTTGGCGGTGATTAGTAGGGCACCATAGCTCATAGCTCATCTTCCATAGCTCATCTTCCAACCCACACGCGTGGAGATGTTATCGTGCATGTACCCACTGACTCTAAGACTCTGGGATGGAAAAAGTTGGCGGTGATTAGTAGGGCAATTTTGAAGGTTTCCATAGCTCATCTTCCAACCCACACGCGTGGAGATGTTATCGTGCATGTACCCATTGACTCTAAGACTCTGGGATGGAAAAAGTTGGCGGTGATTAGTAGGGCACCATAGCTCATAGCTCATCTTCCATAGCTCATCTTCCAACCCACACGCGTGGAGATGTTATCGTGCATGTACCCATTGACTCTAAGACTCTGGGATGGAAAAAGTTGGCGGTGATTAGTAGGGCACCATAGCTTATAGCTCATCTTCCATAGCTCATCTTCCATAGCTCATCTTCCATAGCTCATCTTCCAACCCACACGCGTGGAGATGTTATCGTGCATGTACCCATTGACTCTGAGACTCTGGGATGGAAAAAGTTGGCGGTGATTAGTAGGGCACCATAGCTCATAGCTCATCTTCCATAGCTCATCTTCCATAGCTCATCTTCCAACCCACACGCGTGGAGATGTTATCGTGCATGTACCCACTGACTCTAAGACTCTGGGATGGAAAAAGTTGGCGGTGATTAGTAGGGCAATTTTGAAGGTTTCCATAGCTCATCTTCCAACCCACACGCGTGGAGATGTTATCGTGCATGTACCCACTGACTCTAAGACTCTGGGATGGAAAAAGTTGGCGGTGATTAGTAGGGCACCATAGCTTATAGCTCATCTTCCATAGCTCATTTTCCAACCCACACGCGTGGAGATGTTATCGTGCATGTACCCATTGACTCTGAGACTCTGGGATGGAAAAAGTTGGCGGTGATTAGTAGGGCACCATAGCTCATAGCTCATCTTCCATAGCTCATTTTCCAACCCACACGCGTGGAGATGTTATCGTGCATGTACCCATTGACTCTAAGACTCTGGGATGGAAAAAGTTGGCGGTGATTAGTAGGGCAATTTTGAAGGTTTCCATAGCTCATCTTCCAACCCACACGCGTGGAGATGTTATCGTGCATGTACCCATTGACTCTGAGACTCTGGGATGGAAAAAGTTGGCGGTGATTAGTAGGGCACCATAGCTCATAGCTCATCTTCCATAGCTCATTTTCCAACCCACACGCGTGGAGATGTTATCGTGCATGTACCCATTGACTCTGAGACTCTGGGATGGAAAAAGTTGGCTGTGATTAGTAGGGCACCATAGCTCATAGCTCATCTTCCATAGCTCATCTTCCAACCCACACGCGTGGAGATGTTATCGTGCATGTACCCACTGACTCTAAGACTCTGGGATGGAAAAAGTTGGCGGTGATTAGTAGGCCAATTTTGAAGGTTTCCATAGCTCATCTTCCAACCCACACGCGTGGAGATGTTATCGTGCATGTACCCACTGACTCTAAGACTCTGGGATGGAAAAAGTTGGCGGTGATTAGTAGGG
The DNA here is from genome assembly GCA_916610145.1 of Eristalis arbustorum. Taxonomy (NCBI): domain Eukaryota; kingdom Metazoa; phylum Arthropoda; class Insecta; order Diptera; family Syrphidae; genus Eristalis; species Eristalis arbustorum. The sequence goes on along the minus strand of CAKAIZ010000160.1, from coordinate 57,995 downwards.
CACCATAGCTCATAGCTCATCTTCCATAGCTCATCTTCCATAGCTCATCTTCCATAGCTCATCTTCCAACCCACACGCGTGGAGATGTTATCGTGCATGTACCCATTGACTCTGAGACTCTGGGATGGAAAAAGTTGCCGGTGATTAGTAGGGCACCATAGCTCATAGCTCATCTTCCATAGCTCATCTTCCAACCCACACGCGTGGAGATGTTATCGTGCATGTACCCACTGACTCTAAGACTCTGGGATGGAAAAAGTTGGCGGTGATTAGTAGGGCACCATAGCTCATAGCTCATCTTCCAACCCACACGCGTGGAGATGTTATCGTGCATGTACCCATTGACTCTGAGACTCTGGGATGGAAAAAGTTGGCGGTGGTCAGTAGGGCAATTTTGAACGCTTCCATAGCTCATCTTCCAACCCACACGCGTGGAGATATTATCGTGCATGTACCCATTGACTCTAAGACTCCGGGATGGAAAAAGTTGGCGGTGATTAGTAGGGCACCATAGCTCATAGCTCATCTTCCATAGCTCATCTTCCAACCCACACGCGTGGAGATGTTATCGTGCATGTACCCATTGACTCTAAGACTCTGGGATGGAAAAAGTTGGCGGTGATTAGTAGGGCACCATAGCTCATAGCTCATCTTCCATAGCTCATCTTCCAACCCACACGCGTGGAGATGTTATCGTGCATGTACCCATTGACTCTGAGACTCTGGGATGGAAAAAGTTGGCGGTGATTAGTAGGGCACCATAGCTCATAGCTCATCTTCCATAGCTGATCTTCCATAGCTCATCTTCCAACCCACACGCGTGGAGATGTTATCGTGCATGTACCCACTGACTCTAAGACTCTGGGATGGAAAAAGTTGGCGGTGATTAGTAGGGCACCATAGCTCATAGCTCATCTTCCATAGCTCATCTTCCAACCCACACGCGTGGAGATGTTATCGTGCATGTACCCATTGACTCTGAGACTCTGGGATGGAAAAAGTTGGCGGTGGTCAGTAGGGCAATTTTGAACGCTTCCATAGCTCATCTTCCAACCCACACGCGTGGAGATATTATCGTGCATGTACCCATTGACTCTAAGACTCTGGGATGGAAAAAGTTGGCGGTGATTAGTAGGGCACCATAGCTCATAGCTCATCTTCCATAGCTCATCTTCCAACCCACACGCGTGGAGATGTTATCGTGCATGTACCCATTGACTCTGAGACTCTGGGATGGAAAAAGTTGGCGGTGATTAGTAGGGCACCATAGCTCATAGCTCATCTTCCATAGCTCATCATCCAACCCACACGCGTGGAGATGTTATCGTGCATGTACCCATTGACTCTGAGACTCTGGGATGGAAAAAGTTGGCGGTGATTAGTAGGGCACCATAGCTCATAGCTCATCTTCCATAGCTCATCTTCCAACCCACACGCGTGGAGATGTTATCGTGCATGTACCCATTGACTCTGAGACTCTGGGATGGAATCGTGGAGATGTTATCGTGCATGTACCTATTGACTCTAAGAATCTGGGATGGAAAAAGTTGGCCGTGGTCAGTAGGGCAATTTTGAAGGTTTCCATAGCTCATCTTCCAACCCACACGCGTGGAGATGTTATCGTGCATGTAGCCACTGACTCTAAGACTCTGGGATGGAAAAAGTTGGCGGTGATTAGTAGGGCACCATAGCTCATAGCTCATCTTCCATAGCTCATCTTCCAACCCACACGCGTGGAGATGTTATCGTGCATGTACCCATTGACTCTAAGACTCTGGGATGGAAAAAGTTGGCGGTGATTAGTAGGGCACCATAGCTCATAGCTCATCTTCCATAGCTCATCTTCCATAGCTCATCTTCCAACCCACACGCGTGGAGATGTTATCGTGCATGTACCCATTGACTCTAAGACTCTGGGATGGAAAAAGTTGGCGGTGATTAGTAGGGCACCATAGCTCATAGCTCATCTTCCATAGCTCATCTTCCATAGCTCATCTTCCAACCCACACGCGTGGAGATGTTATCGTGCATGTACCCATTGACTCTGAGACTCTGGGATGGAAAAAGTTGGCGGTGATTAGTAGGGCACCATAGCTCACAGCTCATCTTCCATAGCTCATCTTCCAACCCACACGCGTGGAGATGTTATCGTGCATGTACCCATTGACTCTAAGACTCTGGGATGGAAAAAGTTGGCGGTGATTAGTAGGGCACCATAGCTCATAGCTCATCTTCCATAGCTCATCTTCCATAGCTCATATTCCAACCCACACGCGTGGAGATGTTATCGTGCATGTACCCATTGAGTCTAAGACTCTGGGATGGAAAAAGTTGGCGGTGATTAGTAATGCACCATAGCTCATAGCTCATCTTCCATAGCTCATCTTCCAACCCACACGCGTGGAGATGTTATCGTGCATGTACCCATTGACTCTGAGACTCTGGGATGGAAAAAGTTGGCGGTGATTAGTAGGGCACCATAGCTCATAGCTCATCTTCCATAGCTCATCTTCCAACCCACACGCGTGGAGATGTTATCGTGCATGTACCCATTGACTCTGAGACTCTGGGATGGAAAAAGTTGGCGGTGATTAGTAGGGCAATTTTGAAGGTTTCCATAGCTCATCTTCCAACCCACACGCGTGGAGATGTTATCGTGCATGTACCCATTGACTCTGAGACTCTGGGATGGAAAAAGTTGGCGGTGATTAGTAGGGCACCATAGCTCATAGCTCATCTTCCATAGCTCATCTTCCAACCCACACGCGTGGAGATGTTATCGTGCATGTACCCACTGACTCTAAGACTCTGGGATGGAAAAAGTTGGCGGTGATTAGTAGGGCAATTTTGAAGGTTTCCATAGCTCATCTTCCAACCCACACGCGTGGAGATGTTATCGTGCATGTACCCACTGACTCTAAGACTCTGGGATGGAAAAAGTTGGCGGTGATTAGTAGGGCAACATAGCTCATAGCTCATTTTCCAACCCACACGCGTGGAGATGTTATCGTGCATGTACCCATTGACTCTAAGACTCTGGGATGGAAAAAGTTGGCGGTGATTAGTAGGGCACCATAGCTCATTTTCCAACCCACACGCGTGGAGATGTTATCGTGCATGTACCCATTGACTCTGAGACTCTGGGATGGAAAAAGTTGGCGGTGATTAGTAGGGCACCATAGCTCATAGCTTATCTTCCATAGCTCATTTTCCAACCCACACGCGTGGAGATGTTATCGTGCATGTACCCACTGACTCTAAGACTCTTGGATGGAAAAAGTTGGCGGTGATTAGTAGGGCACCATAGCTCATAGCTCATCTTCCATAGCTCATTTTCCAACCCACACGCGTGGAGATGTTATCGTGCATGTACCCATTGACTCTAAGACTCTGGGATGGAAAAAGTTGGCGGTGGTCAGTAGGGCAATTTTGAACGCTTCTATAGCTCATCTTCCAATCCACACGGGCGGTGATGTTATCGTGCATGTACCCACTGACTCTAAGACTCTGGGATGGAAAAAGTTGGCGGTGATTAGTAGGGCACCATAGCTCATAGCTCATCTTCCATAGCTCATCTTCCATAGCTCATCTTCCATAGCTCATCTTCCAACCCACACGCGTGGAGATGCTATCGTGCATGTACCCACTGACTCTAAGACTCTGGGATGGAAAAAGTTGGCGGTGATTAGTAGGGCAATTTTGAAGGTTTCCATAGCTCATCTTCCAACCCACACGCGTGGAGATGTTATCGTGCATGTACCCACTGACTCTAAGACTCTGGGATGGAAAAAGTTGGCGGTGATTAGTAGGGCACCATAGCTCATAGCTCATCTTCCATAGCTCATCTTCCAACCCACACGCGTGGAGATGTTATCGTGCATGTACCCATTGACTCTGAGACTCTGGGATGGAAAAAGTTGGCGGTGATTAGTAGGGCACCATAGCTCATAGCTCATCTTCCATAGCTCATCTTCCATAGCTCATCTTCCAACCCACACGCGTGGAGATGTTATCGTGCATGTACCCCCTGACTCTAAGACTCTGGGATGGAAAAAGTTGGCGGTGATTAGTAGGGCACCATAGCTCATAGCTCATCTTCCATAGCTCATCTTCCATAGCTCATCTTCCAACCCACACGCGTGGAGATGTTATCGTGCATGTACCCATTGACTCTGAGACTCTGGGATGGAAAAAGTTGGCGGTGGTCAGTAGGGCAATTTTGAACGCTTCCATAGCTCATCTTCCAACCCACACGCGTGGAGATATTATCGTGCATGTACCCATTGACTCTAAGACTCTGGGATGGAAAAAGTTGGCGGTGATTAGTAGGGCACCATAGCTCATAGCTCATCTTCCATAGCTCATCTTCCAACCCACACGCGTGGAGATGTTATCGTGCATGTACCCATTGACTCTGAGACTCTGGGATGGAAAAAGTTGGCGGTGATTAGTAGGGCACCATAGCTCATAGCTCATATTCCATAGCTCATCTTCCAACCCACACGCGTGGAGATGTTATCGTGCATGTACCCATTGACTCTGAGACTCTGGGATGGAAAAAGTTGGCGGTGATTAGTAGGGCACCATAGCTCATAGCTCATCTTCCATAGCTCATCTTCCAACCCACACGCGTGGAGATGTTATCGTGCATGTACCCATTGACTCTGAGACTCTGGGATGGAATCGTGGAGATGTTATCGTGCATGTACCTATTGACTCTAAGACTCTGGGATGGAAAAAGTTGGCGGTGATTAGTAGGGCACCATAGCTCATAGCTCATCTTCCATAGCTCATCTTCCAACCCACACGCGTGGAGATGTTATCGTGCATGTACCCATTGACTCTAAGACTCTGGGATGGAAAAAGTTCGCGGTGATTAGTAGGGCACCATAGCTCATAGCTCATCTTCCATAGCTCATCTTCCATAGCTCATCTTCCAACCCACACGCGTGGAGATGTTATCGTGCATGTACCCATTGACTCTAAGACTCTGGGATGGAAAAAGTTGGCGGTGATTAGTAGGGCACCATAGCTCATAGCTCATCTTCCATAGCTCATCTTCCATAGCTCATCTTCCAACCCACACGCGTGGAGATGTTATCGTGCATGTACCCATTGACTCTGAGACTCTGGGATGGAAAAAGTTGGCGGTGATTAGTAGGGCACCATAGCTCATAGCTCATCTTCCATAGCTCATCTTCCAACCCACACGCGTGGAGATGTTATCGTGCATGTACCCACTGACTCTAAGACTCTGGGATGGAAAAAGTTGGCCGTGGTCTGTAGGGCAATTTTGAAGGTTTCCATAGCTCATCTTCCAACCCACACGGGTGGAGATGTTATCGTGCATGTACCCATTGACTCTGAGACTCTGGGATGGAAAAAGTTGGCGGTGATTAGTAGGGCAATTTTGAAGGTTTCCATAGCTCATCTTCCAACCCACACGCGTGGAGATGTTATCGTGCATGTACCCATTGACTCTAAGACTCTGGGATGGAAAAAGTTGGCCGTGATTAGTAGGGCAATTTTGAAGGTTTCCATAGCTCATCTTCCAACCCACACGGGTGGTGATGTTATCGTGCATGTACCCATTGACTCTGAGACTCTGGGATGGAAAAAGTTGGCGGTGATTAGTAGGGCACCATAGCTCATAGCTCATCTTCCAACCCACACGCGTGGAGATGTTATCGTGCATGTACCCACTGACTCTAAGACTCTGGGATGGAAAAAGTTGGCCGTGGTCAGTAGGGCAATTTTGAAGGTTTCCATAGCTCATCTTCCAACCCACACGCGTGGAGATGTTATCGTGCATGTACCTATTGACTCTAAGACTCTGGAATTTAAAAAGTTGGCCGTGGTCAGTAGGGCAATTTTGAAGGTTTCCATAGCTCATCTTCCAACCCACACGCGTGAAGATGTTATCGTGCATGTGCCCATTGACTCTAAGACTCTGGGATGGAAAAAGTTGTTGGTGATTAGTAGGGCACCATAGCTCATAGCTCATCTTCCAACCCACACGCGTGGAGATGTTATCGTGCATGTTCCCATTGACTCTGAGACTCTGGGATGGAAAAAGTTGGCGGTGATTAGTAGGGCACCATAGCTCATAGCTCATCTTCCATAGCTCATCTTCCAACCCACACGCGTGGAGATGTTATCGTGCATGTACCCATTGACTCTGAGACTCTGGGATGGAAAAAGTTGGCGGTGATTAGTAGGGCAATTTTGAAGGTTTCCATAGCTCATCTTCCAACCCACACGCGTTGAGATATTATCGTGCATGTACCCATTGACTCTGAGACTCTGGGATGGAAAAAGTTGGCGGTGATTAGTAGGGCACCATAGCTCATAGCTCATCTTCCATAGCTCATCTTCCAACCCACACGCGTGGAGATGTTATCGTGCATGTACCCATTGACTCTGAGACTCTGGGATGGAAAAAGTTGGCGGTGGTCAGTAGGGCAATTTTGAACGCTTCCATAGCTCATCTTCCAATCCACACGGGCGGTGATGTTATCGTGCATGTACCCATTGACTCTGAGACTCTGGGATGGAAAAAGTTGGCGGTGATTAGTAGGGCACCATAGCTCATAGCTCATCTTCCATAGCTCATCTTCCAACCCACACGCGTGGAGATGTTATCGTGCATGTACCTATTGACTCTAAGACTCTCGGATGGAAAAAGTTGGCCGTGGTCAGTAGGGCAATTTTGAAGGTTTCCATAGCTCATCTTCCAACCCACACGCGTGGAGATGTTATCGTGCATGTACCCATTGACTCTGAGACTCTGGGATGGAAAAAGTTGGCGTTGAGTAGTAGGGCACCATAGCTCATAGCTCATCTTCCATAGCTCATCTTCCAACCCACACGCGTGGAGGTGTTATCGTGCATGTACCCATTGACTCTGAGACTCTGGGATGGAAAAAGTTGGCGGTGATTAGTAGGGCACCATAGCTCATAGCTCATCTTCCATAGCTCATCTTCCAACCCACACGCGTGGAGATGTTATCGTGCATGTACCCATTGACTCTGAGACTCTGGGATGGAAAAAGTTGGCGGTGGTCAGTAGGGCAATTTTGAACGCTTCCATAGCTCATCTTCCAATCCACACGGGCGGTGATGTTATCGTGCATGTACCCATTGACTCTGAGACTCTGGGATGGAAAAAGTTGGCGGTGATTAGTAGGGCACCATAGCTCATAGCTCATCTTCCAACCCACACGCGTGGAGATGTTATCGTGCATGTACCCATTGACTCTGAGACTCTGGGATGGAAAAAGTTGGCGGTGATTAGTAGGGCACCATAGCTCATAGCTCATCTTCCATAGCTCATCTTCCAACCCACACGCGTGGAGATGTTATCGTGCATGTACCCATTGACTCTAAGACTCTGGGATGGAAAAAGTTGGCGGTGATTAGTAGGGCACCATAGCTCATAGCTCATCTTCCATAGCTCATCTTCCAACCCACACGCGTGGAGATGTTATCGTGCATGTACCTATTGACTCTAAGACTCTGGGATGGAAAAAGTTGGCGGTGATTAGTAGGGCAATTTTGAAGGTTTCCATAGCTCATCTTCCAACCCACACGCGTGGAGATGTTATCGTGCATGTACCTATTGACTCTAAGACTCTGGGATGGAAAAAGTTGGCCGTGGTCAGTAGGGCAATTTTGAAGGTTTCCATAGCTCATCTTCCAACCCACACGCGTGGAGATATTATCGTGCATGTACCCATTGACTCTAAGACTCTGGGATGGAAAAAGTTGGCGGTGATTAGTAGGGCACCATAGCTCATAGCTCATCTTCCATAGCTCATCTTCCATAGCTCATCTTCCAACCCACACGCGTGGAGATGTTATCGTGCATGTACCCATTGACTCTGAGACTCTGGGATGGAAAAAGTTGGCGGTGATTAGTAGGGCACCATAGCTCATAGCTCATCTTCCATAGCTCATCTTCCAACCCACACGCGTGGAGATGTTATCGTGCATGTACCCATTGACTCTGAGACTCTGGGATGGAAAAAGTTGGCGGTGATTAGTAGGGCACCATAGCTCATAGCTCATCTTCCATAGCTCATCTTCCAACCCACACGGGTGGTGATGTTATCGTGCATGTACCCATTGACTCTAAGACTCTGGGATGGAAAAAGTTGGCGGTGATTAGTAGGGCACCATAGCTCATAGCTCATCTTCCATAGCTCATCTTCCAACCCACACGCGTGGAGATGTTATCTTGCATGTACCCATTGACTCTGAGACTCTGGGATGGAAAAAGTTGGCGGTGATTAGTAGGGCAATTTTGAAGGTTTCCATAGCTCATCTTCCAACCCACACGGGTGGTGATGTTATCGTGCATGTACCCATTGACTCTAAGACTCTGGGATGGAAAAAGTTATCGGTGATTAGTAGGGCAATTTTGAAGGTTTCCATAGCTCATCTTCCAACCCACACGCGTGGAGATGTTATCGTGCATGTACCCATTGACTCTGAGACTCTGGGATGACAAAAGTTGGCGGTGATTAGTAGGGCAATTTTGAAGGTTTCCATAGCTCATCTTCCAACCCACACGGGTGGTGATGTTATCGTGCATGTACCCATTGACTCTGAGACTCTGGGATGGAAAAAGTTGGCGGTGATTAGTAGGGCAATTTTGAAGGTTTCCATAGCTCATCTTCCAACCCACACGCGTGGAGATGTTATCGTGCATGTAGCCACTGACTCTAAGACTCTGGGATGGAAAAAGTTGGCCGTGGTCAGTAGGGCAATTTTGAAGGTTTCCATAGCTCATCTTCCAACCCACACGCGTGGAGATGTTATCGTGCATGTACCTATTGACTCTAAGAATCTGGGATGGAAAAAGTTGGCCGTGGTCAGTAGGGCAATTTTGAAGGTTTCCATAGCTCATCTTCCAACCCACACGCGTGGAGATATTATCGTGCATGTACCCATTGACTCTGAGACTCTGGGATGGAAAAAGTTGGCGGTGATTAGTAGGGCACCATAGCTCATAGCTCATCTTCCAACCCACACGCGTGGAGATGTTATCGTGCATGTACCCATTGACTCTAAGACTCTGGGATGGAAAAAGTTGGCGGTGATTAGTAGGGCACCATAGCTCATAGCTCATCTTCCATAGCTCATCTTCCAACCCACACGCGTGGAGATGTTATCGTGCATGTAGCCACTGACTCTAAGACTCTGGGATGGAAAAAGTTGGCGGTGATTAGTAGGGCACCATAGCTCATAGCTCATCTTCCATAGCTCATCTTCCAACCCACACGCGTGGAGATGTTATCGTGCATGAACCTATTGACTCTAAGACTCTCGGATGGAAAAAGTTGGCCGTGGTCAGTAGGGCAATTTTGAAGGTTTCCATAGCTCATCTTCCAACCCACACGCGTGGAGATGTTATCGTGCATGTACCCATTGACTCTAAGACTCTGGGATGGAAAAAGTTGGCGGTGATTAGTAGGGCACCATAGCTCATAGCTCATCTTCCATAGCTCATCTTCCAACCCACACGCGTGGAGATGTTATCCTGCATGTACCTATTGACTCTAAGACTCTCGGATGGAAAAAGTTGGCGGTGATTAGTAGGGCAATTTTGAAGGTTTCCATAGCTCATCTTCCAACCCACACGCGTGGAGATGTTATCGTGCATGTACCCATTGACTCTAAGACTCTGGGATGGAAAAAGTTGGCGGTGATTAGTAGGGCACCATAGCTCATAGCTCATCTTCCATAGCTCATCTTCCATAGCTCATCTTCCAACCCACACGCGTGGAGATGTTATCGTGCATGTAGCCACTGACTCTAAGACTCTGGGATGGAAAAAGTTGGCGGTGATTAGTAGGGCACCATAGCTCATCTTCCATAGCTCATCTTCCAACCCACACGCGTGGAGATGTTATCGTGCATGTAGCCACTGACTCTAAGACTCTGGGATGGAAAAAGTTGGCGGTGATTAGTAGGGCACCATAACTCATAGCTCATCTTCCATAGCTCATTTTCCAACCCACACGCGTGGAGATGTTATCGTGCATGTACCCATTGACTCTAAGACTCTGGGATGGAAAAAGTTGGCGGTGATTAGTAGGGCACCATAGCTCATAGCTCATCTTCCAACCCACACGCGTGGAGATGTTATCGTGCATGTAGCCACTGACTCTAAGACTCTGGGATGGAAAAAGTTGGCGGTGATTAGTAGGGCACCATAGCTCATAGCTCATCTTCCATAGCTCATCTTCCATAGCTCATCTTCCATAGCTCATCTTCCAACCCACACGCGTAAAGATGTTATCGTACATGTAGCCACTGACTCTAAGACTCTGGGATGGAAAAAGTTGGCGGTGATTAGTAGGGCACCATAGCTCATAGCTCATCTTCCATAGCTCATTTTCCAACCCACACGCGTGGAGATGTTATCGTGCATGTACCCATTGACTCTAAGACTCTGGGATGGAAAAAGTTGGCGGTGATTAGTAGGGCACCATAGCTCATAGCTCATCTTCCATAGCTCATCTTCCAACCCACACGCGTGGAGATGTTATCGTGCATGTACCCATTGACTCTAAGACTCTGGGATGGAACAAGTTGGCGGTGATTAGTAGGGCACCATAGCTCATAGCTCATCTTCCATAGCTCATCTTCCAACCCACACGCGTGGAGATGTTATCGTGCATGTACCCATTGACTCTGAGACTCTGGGATGGAAAAAGTTGGCGGTGATTAGTAGTGCAATTTTGAAGGTTTCCATAGCTCATCTTCCAACCCACACGCGTGGAGATGTTATCGTGCATGTAGCCACTGACTCTAAGACTCTGGGATGGAAAAAGTTGGCGGTGATTAGTAGGGCACCATAGCTCATAGCTCATCTTCCATAGCTCATCTTCCAACCCACACGCGTGGAGATGTTATCGTGCATGTACCCACTGACTCTAAGACTCTGGGATGGAAAAAGTTGGCGGTGATTAGTAGGGCACCATAGCTCATAGCTCATCTTCCATAGCTCATCTTCCAACCCACACGCGTGGAGATGTTATCGTGCATGTACCCATTGACTCTAAGACTCTGGGATGGAAAAAGTTGGCGGTGATTAGTAGGGCACCATAGCTCATAGCTCATCTTCCATAGCTCATCTTCCATAGCTCATCTTCCAACCCACACGCGTGGAGATGTTATCGTGCATGTACCCATTGACTCTGAGACTCTGGGATGGAAAAAGTTGGCGGTGATTAGTAGGGCACCATAGCTCATAGCTCATCTTCCATAGCTCATCTTCCAACCCACACGCGTGGAGATGTTATCGTGCATGTACCCATTGACTCTGAGACTCTGGGATGGCAAAAGTTGGCGGTGATTAGTAGGGCACCATAGCTCAAAGCTCATCTTCCATAGCTCATCTTCCAACCCACACGCGTGGAGATGTTATCGTGCATGTACCCATTGACTCTGAGACTCTGGGATGGAAAAAGTTGGCGGTGGTCAGTAGGGCAATTTTGAACGCTTCCATAGCTCATCTTCCAACCCACACGCGTGGAGATATTATCGTGCATGTACCCATTGACTCTAAGACTCTGGGATGGAAAAAGTTGGCGGTGATTAGTAGGGCACCATAGCTCATAGCTCATCTTCCAACCCACACGCGTGGAGATGTTATCGTGCATGTACCCATTGACTCTAAGACTCTGGGATGGAAAAAGTTGGCGGTGATTAGTAGGGCACCATAGCTCATAGCTCATCTTCCATAGCTCATCTTCCATAGCTCATCTTCCAACCCACACGCGTGGAGATGTTATCGTGCATGTACCCACTGACTCTAAGACTCTGGGATGGAAAAAGTTGGCGGTGATTAGTAGGGCAATTTTGAAGGTTTCCATAGCTCATCTTCCAACCCACACGCGTGGAGATGTTATCGTGCATGTACCCACTGACTCTAAGACTCTGGGATGGAAAAAGTTGGCGGTGATTAGTAGGGCACCATAGCTCATAGCTCATCTTCCAACCCACACGCGTGGAGATGTTATCGTGCATGTAGCCACTGACTCTAAGACTCTGGGATGGAAAAAGTTGGCGGTGATTAGTAGGGCACCATAGCTCATAGCTCATCTTCCATAGCTCATCTTCCAACCCACACGCGTGGAGATGTTATCGTGCATGTAGCCACTGACTCTAAGACTCTGGGATGGAAAAAGTTGGCGGTGATTAGTAGGGCACCATAGCTCATAGCTCATCTTCCATAGCTCATCTTCCAACCCACACGCGTGGAGATGTTATCGTGCATGTAGCCACTGACTCTAAAACTCTGGGATGGAAAAAGTTGGCGGTGATTAGTAGGGCACCATAGCTCATAGCTCATCTTCCATAGCTCATTTGCCAACCCACACGCGTGGAGATGTTATCGTGCATGTACCCATTGACTCTAAGACTCTGGGATGGAAAAAGTTGGCGGTGATTAGTAGGGCACCATAGCTCATAGCTCATCTTCCAACCCACACGCGTGGAGATGTTATCGTGCATGTACCCATTGACTCTGAGACTCTGGGATGGAAAAAGTTGGCGGTGATTAGTAGTGCAATTTTGAAGGTTTCCATAGCTCATCTTCCAACCCACACGCGTGGAGATGTTATCGTGCATGTAGCCACTGACTCTAAGACTCTGGGATGGAAAAAGTTGGCGGTGATTAGTAGGGCACCATAGCTCATAGCTCATCTTCCATAGCTCATCTTCCAACCCACACGCGTGGAGATGTTATCGTGCATGTACCCACTGACTCTAAGACTCTGGGATGGAAAAAGTTGGCGGTGATTAGTAGGGCACCATAGCTCATAGCTCATCTTCCATAGCTCATCTTCCAACCCACACGCGTGGAGATGTTATCGTGCATGTACCCATTGACTCTAAGACTCTGGGATGGAAAAAGTTGGCGGTGATTAGTAGGGCACCATAGCTCATAGCTCATCTTCCATAGCTCATCTTCCATAGCTCATCTTCCATAGCTCATCTTCCAACCCACACGCGTGGAGATGTTATCGTGCATGTACCCATTGACTCTGAGACTCTGGGATGGAAAAAGTTGGCGGTGATTAGTAGGGCACCATAGCTCATAGCTCATCTTCCATAGCTCATCTTCCAACCCACACGCGTGGAGATGTTATCGTGCATGTACCCATTGACTCTGAGACTCTGGGATGGCAAAAGTTGGCGGTGATTAGTAGGGCACCATAGCTCAAAGCTCATCTTCCATAGCTCATCTTCCAACCCACACGCGTGGAGATGTTATCGTGCATGTACCCATTGACTCTGAGACTCTGGGATGGAAAAAGTTGGCGGTGGTCAGTAGGGCAATTTTGAACGCTTCCATAGCTCATCTTCCAACCCACACGCGTGGAGATATTATCGTGCATGTACCCATTGACTCTAAGACTCTGGGATGGAAAAAGTTGGCGGTGATTAGTAGGGCACCATAGCTCATAGCTCATCTTCCAACCCACACGCGTGGAGATGTTATCGTGCATGTACCCATTGACTCTAAGACTCTGGGATGGAAAAAGTTGGCGGTGATTAGTAGGGCACCATAGCTCATAGCTCATCTTCCATAGCTCATCTTCCATAGCTCATCTTCCAACCCACACGCGTGGAGATGTTATCGTGCATGTACCCACTGACTCTAAGACTCTGGGATGGAAAAAGTTGGCGGTGATTAGTAGGGCAATTTTGAAGGTTTCCATAGCTCATCTTCCAACCCACACGCGTGGAGATGTTATCGTGCATGTACCCACTGACTCTATGACTCTGGGATGGAAAAAGTTGGCGGTGATTAGTAGGGCACCATAGCTCATAGCTCATCTTCCAACCCACACGCGTGGAGATGTTATCGTGCATGTAGCCACTGACTCTAAGACTCTGGGATGGAAAAAGTTGGCGGTGATTAGTAGGGCACCATAGCTCATAGCTCATCTTCCATAGCTCATCTTCCAACCCACACGCGTGGAGATGTTATCGTGCATGTAGCCACTGACTCTAAGACTCTGGGATGGAAAAAGTTGGCGGTGATTAGTAGGGCACCATAGCTCATAGCTCATCTTCCATAGCTCATCTTCCAACCCACACGCGTGGAGATGTTATCGTGCATGTAGCCACTGACTCTAAAACTCTGGGATGGAAAAAGTTGGCGGTGATTAGTAGGGCACCATAGCTCATAGCTCATCTTCCATAGCTCATTTTCCAACCCACACGCGTGGAGATGTTATCGTGCATGTACCCATTGACTCTAAGACTCTGGGATGGAAAAAGTTGGCGGTGATTAGTAGGGCACCATAGCTCATAGCTCATCTTCCATAGCTCATCTTCCAACCCACACGCGTGGAGATGTTATCGAGCATGTTGCCACTGACTCTAAGACTCTGGGATGGAAAAAGTTGGCGGTGATTAGTAGGGCACCATAGCTCATAGCTCATCTTCCATAGCTCATTTTCCAACCCACACGCGTGGAGATGTTATCGTGCATGTACCCACTGACTCTAAGACTCTGGGATGGAAAAAGTTGGCGGTGATTAGTAGGGCACCATAGCTCATAGCTCATCTTCCATAGCTCATCTTCCATAGCTCATCTTCCATAGCTCATCTTCCATAGCTCATCTTCCATAGCTCATCTTCCAACCCACACGCGTGGAGATGTTATCGTGCATGTACCCATTGACTCTAAGACTCTGGGATGGAAAAAGTTGGCGGTGATTAGTAGGGCACCATAGCTCATAGCTCATCTTCCATAGCTCATCTTCCATAGCTCATCTTCCAACCCACACGCGTGGAGATGTTATCGTGCATGTACCCATTGACTCTGAGACTCTGGGATGGAAAAAGTTGGCGGTGATTAGTAGGGCACCATAGCTCATAGCTCATCTTCCATAGCTCATCTTCCAACCCACACGCGTGGAGATGTTATCGTGCATGTACCCATTGACTCTGAGACTCTGGGATGGCAAAAGTTGGCGGTGATTAGTACTGCACCATAGCTCAAAGCTCATCTTCCATAGCTCATCTTCCAACCCACACGCGTGGAGATGTTATCGTGCATGTACCCATTGACTCTGAGACTCTGGGATGGAAAAAGTTGGCGGTGATTAGTAGTGCAATTTTGAAGGTTTCCATAGCTCATCTTCCAACCCACACGCGTGGAGATGTTATCGTGCATGTACCCACTGACTCTGAGACTCTGGGATGGAAAAAGTTGGCGGTGATTAGTAGGGCACCATAGCTCATAGCTCATCTTCCATAGCTCATCTTCCAACCCACACGCGTGGAGATGTTTTCGTGCATGTACACATTGACTCTGAGACTCTGAGATGGAAAAAGTTGGCGGTGATTAGTAGGGCAATTTTGAAGGTTTCCATAGCTCATCTTCCAACCCACCCGGGTGGAGATGTTATCGTGCATGTACCCACTGACTCTAAGACTCTGGGATGGAAAAAGTTGGCGGTGATTAGTAGGGCACCATAGCTCATAGCTCATCTTCCATAGCTCATTTTCCAACCCACACGCGTGGAGATGTTTTCGTGCATGTACCCATTGACTCTGAGACTCTGGGATGGAAAAAGTTGGCGGTGATTAGTAGGGCACCATAGCTCATAGCTCATCTTCCATAGCTCATCTTCCATAGCTCATCTTCCAACCCACACGCGTGGAGATGTTATCGTGCATGTACCCACTGACTCTAAGACTCTGGGATGGAAAAAGTTGGCGGTGATTAGTAGGGCAATTTTTAAGGTTTCCATAGCTCATCTTCCAACCCACACGCGTGGTGATGTTATCGTGCATGTACCCATTGACTCTAAGACTCTGGGATGGAAAAAGTTGGCGGTGATTAGTAGGGCACCATAGCTCATAGCTCATCTTCCATAGCTCATCTTCCAACCCACACGCGTGGAGATGTTATCGTGCATGTACCTATTGACTCTAAGACTCTCGGATGGAAAAAGTTGGCCGTGGTCAGTAGGGCAATTTGGAAGGTTTCCATAGCTCATCTTCCAACCCACACGGGTGGAGATGTTATCGTGCATGTACCCACTGACTCTAAGACTCTGGGATGGAAAAAGTTGGCGGTGATTAGTAGGGCAATTTTGAAGGTTTCCATAGCTCATCTTCCAACCCACACGGGTGGTGATGTTATCGTGCATGTACCCATTGACTCTAAGACTCTGGGATGGAAAAAGTTGGCGGTGATTAGTAGGGCAATTTTGAAGGTTTCCATAGCTCATCTTCCAACCCACACGCGTGGAGATGTTATCGTGCATGTACCCATTGACTCTAAGACTCTGGGATGGAAAAACTTGGCGGTGATTAGTAGGGCACCATAGCTCATAGCTCATCTTCCATAGCTCATTTTCCAACCCACACGCGTGGAGATGTTATCGTGCATGTACCCATTGACTCTGAGACTCTGGGATGGAAAAAGTTGGCGGTGATTAGTAGGGCACCATAGCTCATAGCTCATCTTCCGTAGCTCATCTTCCAACCCACACGCGTGGAGATGTTATCGTGCATGTACCCATTGACTCTGAGACTCTGGGATGGCAAAAGTTGGCGGTGATTAGTAGGGCACCATAGCTCAAAGCTCATCTTCCATAGCTCATTTTCCAACCCACACGCGTGGAGATGTTATCGTGCATGTACCCATTGACTCTGAGACTCTGGGATGGAAAAAGTTGGCGGTGATTAGTAGGGCACCATAGCTCATAGCTCATCTTCCATAGCTCATTTTCCAACCCACACGCGTGGAGATGTTTTCGTGCATGTACCCCTTGACTCTGAGACTCTGGGATGGAAAAAGTTGGCCGTGGTCAGTAGGGCAATTTTGAAGGTTTCCATAGCTCATCTTCCAACCCACACGCGTGGAGATGTTATCGTGCATGTACCCATTGACTCTAAGACTCTGGGATGGAAAAAGTTGGCGGTGATTAGTAGGGCACCATAGCTCATAGCTCATCTTCCATAGCTCATCTTCCAACCCACACGCGTGGAGATGTTATCGTGCATGTACCCATTGACTCTGAGACTATGGGATGGAAAAAGTTGGCGGTGATTAGTAGGGCACCATAGCTCATAGCTCATCTTCCATAGCTCATCTTCCAACCCACACGCGTGGAGATGTTATCGTGCATGTACCCATTGACTCTGAGACTCTGGGATGGAAAAAGTTGGCGGTGATTAGTAGGGCAATTAAGAAGGTTTCCATAGCTCATCTTCCAACCCACACGCGTGGAGATGTTATCGTGCATGTACCCATTGACTCTGAGACTCTGGGATGGAAAAAGTTGGCGGTGATTAGTAGGGCACCATAGCTCATAGCTCATCTTCCATAGCTCATCTTCCATAGCTCATCTTCCAACCCACACGCGTGGAGATGTTATCGTGCATGTACCCATTGACTCTAAGACTCTGGGATGGAAAAGTTGGCGGTGATTAGTAGGGCACCATAGCTCATCTTCCATAGCTCATCTTCCAACCCACACGCGTGGAGATGTTATCGTGCATGTACCCATTGACTCTGAGACTCTGGGATGGAAAAAGTTGGCGGTGATTAGTAGGGCAATTTTGAAGGTTTCCATAGCTCATCTTCCAACCCACACGCGTGGAGATGTTATCGTGCATGTACCCACTGACTCTGAGACTCTGGGATGGAAAAAGTTGGCGGTGATTAGTAGGGCACCATAGCTCATAGCTCATCTTCCATAGCTCATTTTCCAACCCACACGCGTGGAGATGTTTTCGTGCATGTACCCATTGACTCTGAGACTCTGGGATGGAAAAAGTTGGCGGTGATTAGTAGGGCAATTTTGAAGGTTTCCATAGCTCATCTTCCAACCCACACGGGTGGAGATGTTATCGTGCATGTACCCACTGACTCTAAGACTCTGGGATGGAAAAAGTTGGCGGTGATTAGTAGGGCACCATAGCTCATAGCTCATCTTCCATAGCTCATTTTCCAACCCACACGCGTGGAGATGTTTTCGTGCATGTACCCATTGACTCTGAGACTCTGGGATGGAAAAAGTTGGCGGTGATTAGTAGGGCAATTTTGAAGGTTTCCATAGCTCATCTTCCAACCCACACGCGTGGAGATGTTATCGTGCATGTACCCATTGACTCTAAGACTCTGGGATGGAAAAAGTTGGCGGTGATTAGTAGGGCACCATAGCTCATAGCTCATCTTCCATAGCTCATTTTCCAACCCACACGCGTGGAGATGTTATCGTGCATGTACCCATTGACTCTGAGACTCTGGGATGAAAAAAGTTGGCGGTGATTAGTAGGGCACCATAGCTCATAGCTCATCTTCCATAGCTCATCTTCCATAGCTCATCTTCCATAGCTCATCTTCCAACCCACACGCGTGGAGATGTTATCGTGCATGTACCCACTGACTCTAAGACTCTGGGATGGAAAAAGTTGGCGGTGATTAGTAGGACAATTTTGAAGGTTTCCATAGCTCATCTTCCAACCCACACGCGTGGAGGTGTTATCGTGCATGTACCTATTGACTCTAAGACTCTGGGATGGAAAAAGTTGGCCGTGGTCAGTAGGGCAATTTTGAAGGTTTCCTTAGCTCATCTTCCAACCCACACGCGTGGTGATGTTATCGTGCATGTACCCATTGACTCTAAGACTCTGGGATGGAAAAAGTTGGCGGTGATTAGTAGGGCACCATAGCTCATAGCTCATCTTCCATAGCTCATCTTCCAACCCACACGCGTGGAGATGTTATCGTGCATGTACCTATTGACTCTAAGACTCTCGGATGGAAAAAGTTGGCCGTGGTCAGTAGGGCAATTTTGAAGGTTTCCATAGCTCATCTTCCAACCCACACGGGTGGAGATGTTATCGTGCATGTACCCACTGACTCTAAGACTCTGGGATGGAAAAAGTTGGCGGTGATTAGTAGGGCAATTTTGAAGGTTTCCATAGCTCATCTTCCAACCCACACGCGTGGTGATGTTATCGTGCATGTACCCATTGACTCTAAGACTCTGGGATGGAAAAAGTTGGCGGTGATTAGTAGGGCACCATAGCTCATAGCTCATCTTCCATAGCTCATCTTCCAACCCACACGCGTGGAGATGTTATCGTGCATGTACCTATTGACTCTAAGACTCTCGGATGGAAAAAGTTGGCCGTGGTCAGTAGGGCAATTTTGAAGGTTTCCATAGCTCATCTTCCAACCCACACGGGTGGAGATGTTATCGTGCATGTACCCACTGACTCTAAGACTCTGGGATGGAAAAAGTTGGCGGTGATTAGTAGGGCAATTTTGAAGGTTTCCATAGCTCATCTTCCAACCCACACGGGTGGTGATGTTATCGTGCATGTACCCATTGACTCTAAGACTCTGGGATGGAAAAAGTTGGCGGTGATTAGTAGGGCAATTTTGAAGGTTTCCATAGCTCATCTTCCAACCCACACGCGTGGAGATGTTATCGTGCATGTACCCATTGACTCTAAGACTCTGGGATGGAAAAAGTTGGCGGTGATTAGTAGGGCACCATAGCTCATAGCTCATCTTCCATAGCTCATTTTCCAACCCACACGCGTGGAGATGTTATCGTGCATGTACCCATTGACTCTGAGACTCTGGGATGGAAAAAGTTGGCGGTGATTAGTAGGGCACCATAGCTCATAGCTCATCTTCCATAGCTCATCTTCCAACCCACACGCGTGGAGATGTTATCGTGCATGTACCCATTGACTCTGAGACTCTGGGATGGCAAAAGTTGGCGGTGATTAGTAGGGCACCATAGCTCAAAGCTCATCTTCCATAGCTCATTTTCCAACCCACACGCGTGGAGATGTTATCGTGCATGTACCCATTGACTCTGAGACTCTGGGATGGAAAAAGTTGGCGGTGATTAGTAGGGCACCATAGCTCATAGCTCATCTTCCATAGCTCATTTTCCAACCCACACGCGTGGAGATGTTTTCGTGCATGTACCCCTTGACTCTGAGACTCTGGGATGGAAAAAGTTGGCCGTGGTCAGTAGGGCAATTTTGAAGGTTTCCATAGCTCATCTTCCAACCCACACGCGTGGAGATGTTATCGTGCATGTACCCATTAACTCTAAGACTCTGGGATGGAAAAAGTTGGCGGTGATTAGTAGGGCACCATAGCTCATAGCTCATCTTCCATAGCTCATCTTCCAACCCACACGCGTGGAGATGTTATCGTGCATGTACCCATTGACTCTGAGACTCTGGGATGGAAAAAGTTGGCGGTGATTAGTAGGGCAATTTAGAAGGTTTCCATAGCTCATCTTCCAACCCACACGCGTGGAGATGTTATCGTGCATGTACCCATTGACTCTAAGACTCTGGGATGGAAAAAGTTGGCGGTGATTAGTAGGGCACCATAGCTCATAGCTCATCTTCCATAGCTCATCTTCCAACCCACAAGCGTGGAGATGTTATCGTGCATGTACCCATTGACTCTGAGACTCTGGGATGGCAAAAGTTGGCGGTGATTAGTAGGGCAATTTTGAAGGTTTCCATAGCTCATCTTCCAACCCACACGCGTGGAGGTGTTATCGTGCATGTACCTATTGACTCTAAGACTCTGGGATGGAAAGTTTGGCCGTGGTCAGTAGGGCAATTTTGAAGGTTTCCTTAGCTCATCTTCCAACCCACACGCGTGGTGATGTTATCGTGCATGTACCCATTGACTCTAAGACTCTGGGATGGAAAAAGTTGGCGGTGATTAGTAGGGCACCATAGCTCATAGCTCATCTTCCATAGCTCATCTTCCAACCCACACGCGTGGAGATGTTATCGTGCATGTACCTATTGACTCTAAGACTCTCGGATGGAAAAAGTTGGCCGTGGTCAGTAGGGCAATTTTGAAGGTTTCCATAGCTCATCTTCCAACCCACACGGGTGGAGATGTTATCGTGCATGTACCCACTGACTCTAAGACTCTGGGATGGAAAAAGTTGGCGGTGATTAGTAGGGCAATTTTGAAGGTTTCCATAGCTCATCTTCCAACCCACACGGGTGGTGATGTTATCGTGCATGTACCCATTGACTCTAAGACTCTGGGATGGAAAAAGTTGGCGGTGATTAGTAGGGCAATTTTGAAGGTTTCCATAGCTCATCTTCCAACCCACACGGGTGGAGATGTTATCGTGCATGTACCCATTGACTCTAAGACTCTGGGATGGAAAAAGTTGGCGGTGATTAGTAGGGCACCATAGCTCATAGCTCATCTTCCATAGCTCATTTTCCAACCCACACGCGTGGAGATGTTATCGTGCATGTACCCATTGACTCTGAGACTCTGGGATGGAAAAAGTTGGCGGTGATTAGTAGGGCACCATAGCTCATAGCTCATCTTCCATAGCTCATCTTCCAACCCACACGCGTGGAGATGTTATCGTGCATGTACCCATTGACTCTGAGACTCTGGGATGGCAAAAGTTGGCGGTGATTAGTAGGGCACCATAGCTCAAAGCTCATCTTCCATAGCTCATTTTCCAACCCACACGCGTGGAGATGTTATCGTGCATGTACCCATTGACTCTGAGACTCTGGGATGGAAAAAGTTGGCGGTGATTAGTAGGGCACCATAGCTCATAGCTCATCTTCCATAGCTCATTTTCCAACCCACACGCGTGGAGATGTTTTCGTGCATGTACCCCTTGGCTCTGAGACTCTGGGATGGAAAAAGTTGGCCGTGGTCAGTAGGGCAATTTTGAAGGTTTCCATAGCTCATCTTCCAACCCACACGCGTGGAGATGTTATCGTGCATGTACCCATTGACTCTGAGACTCTGGGATGGAAAAAGTTGGCGGTGATTAGTAGGGCACCATAGCTCATAGCTCATCTTCCATAGCTCATCTTCCAACCCACACGCGTGGAGATGTTATCGTGCATGTACCCATTGACTCTGAGACTCTGGGATGGAAAAAGTTGGCGGTGATTAGTAGGGCAATTTTGAAGGTTTCCATAGCTCATCTTCCAACCCACACGCTTCGAGATGTTATCGTGCATGTACCCATTGACTCTGAGACTCTGGGATGGAAAAAGTTGGCGGTGATTAGTAGGGCACCATAGCTCATAGCTCATCTTCCATAGCTCATCTTCCAACCCACACGCGTGGAGATGTTATCGTGCATGTACCCATTGACTCTGAGACTCTGGGATGGAAAAAGTTGGCGGTGGTCAGTAGGGCAATTTTGAACGCTTCCATAGCTCATCTTCCAATCCACACGGGCGGTGATGTTATCGTGCATGTACCCATTGACTCTGAGACTCTGGGATGGAAAAAGTTGGCGGTGATTAGTAGGGCACCATAGCTCATAGCTCATCTTCCATAGCTCATCTTCCAACCCACACGCGTGGAGATGTTATCGTGCATGTACCCACTGACTCTAAGACTCTGGGATGGAAAAAGTTGGCGGTGATTAGTAGGGCACCATAGCTCATAGCTCATCTTCCATAGCTCATCTTCCATAGCTCATCTTCCAACCCACACGCGTGGAGATGTTATCGTGCATGTACCCATTGACTCTAAGACTCTGGGATGGAAAAAGTTGGCGTTGAGTAGTAGGGCACCATAGCTCATAGCTCATCTTCCATAGCTCATTTTCCAACCCACACGCGTGGAGATGTTATCGTGCATGTACCCACTGACTCTAAGACTCTGGGATGGAAAAAGTTGGCGGTGATTAGTAGGGCACCATAGCTCATAGCTCATCTTCCATAGCTCATCTTCCAACCCACACGCGTGGAGATGTTATCGTGCATGTACCCACTGACTCTAAGACTCTGGGATGGAAAAAGTTGGCCGTGGTCAGTAGGGCAATTTTGAAGGTTTCCATAGCTCATCTTCCAACCCACACGCGTGGAGATGTTATCGTGCATGTACCCATTGACTCTGAGACTCTGGGATGGAAAAAGTTGGCGGTGATTAGTAGGGCAATTTTGAAGGTTTCCATAGCTCATCTTCCAACCCACACGCGTGGAGATGTTATCGTGCATGTACCCATTGCCTCTGAGACTCTGGGATGGAAAAAGTTGGCGGTGATTAGTAGGGCACCATAGCTCATAGCTCATCTTCCATAGCTCATCTTCCAACCCACACGCGTGGAGATGTTATCGTGCATGTAGCCACTGACTCTAAGACTCAGGGATGGAAAAAGTTGGCGGTGATTAGTAGGGCACCATAGCTCATAGCTCATCTTCCATAGCTCATCTTCCAACCCACACGCGTGGAGATGTTATCGTGCATGTACCCACTGACTCTAAGACTCTGGGATGGAAAAAGTTGGCGGTGATTAGTAGGGCACCATAGCTCATAGCTCATCTTCCATAGTTCATCTTCCATAGCTCATCTTCCAACCCACACGCGTGGAGATGTTATCGTGCATGTACCCATTGACTCTGAGACTCTGGGATGGAAAAAGTTGGCGGTGATTAGTAGGGCACCATTGCTCATAGCTCATCTTCCATAGCTCATCTTCCAACCCACACGCGTGGAGATGTTATCGTGCATGTACCCATTAACTCTGAGAGTCTGGGATGGAAAAAGTTGGCGGTGGTCAGTAGGGCAATTTTGAACGCTTCCATAGCTCATCTTCCAATCCACACGGGCGGTGATGTTATCGTGCATGTACCCATTGACTCTGAGACTCTGGGATGGAAAAAGTTGGCGGTGATTAGTAGGGCACCATAGCTCATAGCTCATCTTCCATAGCTCATCTTCCAACCCACACGCGTGGAGATGTTATCGTGCATGTACCTATTGACTCTAAGACTCTCGGATGGAAAAAGTTGGCCGTGGTCAGTAGGGCAATTTTGAAGGTTTCCATAGCTCATCTTCCAACCCACACGCGTGGAGATGTTATCGTGCATGTACCCACTGACTCTAAGACTCTGGGATGGAAAAAGTTGGCGGTGATTAGTAGGGCACCATAGCTCATAGCTCATCTTCCATAGCTCATCTTCCAACCCACACGCGTGGAGATGTTATCGTGCATGTACCCATTGACTCTGAGACTCTGGGATGGAAAAAGTTGGCGGTGATTAGTAGGGCACCATAGCTCATAGCTCATCTTCCATAGCTCATCTTCCAACCCACACGCGTGGAGATGTTATCGTGCATGTACCCATTGACTCTGAGACTCTGGGATGGAAAAAGTTGGCGGTGGTCAGTAGGGCAATTTTGAACGCTTCCATAGCTCATCTTCCAATCCACACGGGCGGTGATGTTATCGTGCATGTACCCATTGACTCTGAGACTCTGGGATGGAAAAAGCTGGCGGTGATTAGTAGGGCACCATAGCTCATAGCTCATCTTCCATAGCTCATCTTCCAACCCACACGCGTGGAGATGTTATCGTGCATGTACCCATTGACTCTGAGACTCTGGGATGGAAAAAGTTGGCGGTGGTCAGTAGGGCAATTTTGAACGCTTCCATAGCTCATCTTCCAATCCACACGGGCGGTGATGTTATCGTGCATGTACCCATTGACTCTGAGACTCTGGGATGGAAAAAGTTGGCGGTGATTAGTAGGGCACCATAGCTCATAGCTCATCTTCCATAGCTCATCTTCCAACCCACACGCGTGGAGATGTTATCGTGCATGTACCCATTGACTCTGAGACTCTGGGATGGAAAAAGTTGGCGTTGAGTAGTAGGGCACCATAGCTCATAGCTCATCTTCCATAGCTCATCTTCCAACCCACACGCGTGGAGATGTTATCGTGCATGTACCCACTGACTCTAAGACTCTGGGATGGAAAAAGTTGGCGGTGATTAGTAGGGCACCATAGCTCATAGCTCATCTTCCATAGCTCATCTTCCAACCCACACGCGTGGAGATGTTATCGTGCATGTACCCATTAACTCTGAGAGTCTGGGATGGAAAAAGTTGGCGGTGGTCAGTAGGGCAATTTTGAACGCTTCCATAGCTCATCTTCCAATCCACACGGGCGGTGATGTTATCGTGCATGTACCCATTGACTCTGAGACTCTGGGATGGAAAAAGTTGGCGGTGATTAGTAGGGCACCATAGCTCATAGCTCATCTTCCATAGCTCATCTTCCAACCCACACGCGTGGAGATGTTATCGTGCATGTACCTATTGACTCTAAGACTCTCGGATGGAAAAAGTTGGCCGTGGTCAGTAGGGCAATTTTGAAGGTTTCCATAGCTCATCTTCCAACCCACACGCGTGGAGATGTTATCGTGCATGTACCCACTGACTCTAAGACTCTGGGATGGAAAAAGTTGGCGGTGATTAGTAGGGCACCATAGCTCATAGCTCATCTTCCATAGCTCATCTTCCAACCCACACGCGTGGAGATGTTATCGTGCATGTACCCATTGACTCTGAGACTCTGGGATGGAAAAAGTTGGCGGTGATTAGTAGGGCACCATAGCTCATAGCTCATCTTCCATAGCTCATCTTCCAACCCACACGCGTGGAGATGTTATCGTGCATGTACCCATTGACTCTGAGACTCTGGGATGGAAAAAGTTGGCGGTGGTCAGTAGGGCAATTTTGAACGCTTCCATAGCTCATCTTCCAATCCACACGGGCGGTGATGTTATCGTGCATGTACCCATTGACTCTGAGACTCTGGGATGGAAAAAGCTGGCGGTGATTAGTAGGGCACCATAGCTCATAGCTCATCTTCCATAGCTCATCTTCCAACCCACACGCGTGGAGATGTTATCGTGCATGTACCCATTGACTCTGAGACTCTGGGATGGAAAAAGTTGGCGGTGGTCAGTAGGGCAATTTTGAACGCTTCCATAGCTCATCTTCCAATCCACACGGGCGGTGATGTTATCGTGCATGTACCCATTGACTCTGAGACTCTGGGATGGAAAAAGTTGGCGGTGATTAGTAGGGCACCATAGCTCATAGCTCATCTTCCATAGCTCATCTTCCAACCCACACGCGTGGAGATGTTATCGTGCATGTACCCATTGACTCTGAGACTCTGGGATGGAAAAAGTTGGCGTTGAGTAGTAGGGCACCATAGCTCATAGCTCATCTTCCATAGCTCATCTTCCAACCCACACGCGTGGAGATGTTATCGTGCATGTACCCACTGACTCTAAGACTCTGGGATGGAAAAAGTTGGCGGTGATTAGTAGGGCACCATAGCTCATAGCTCATCTTCCATAGCTCATCTTCCAACCCACACGCGTGGAGATGTTATCGTGCATGTAGCCACTGACTCTAAGACTCTGGGATGGAAAAAGTTGGCGGTGATTAGTAGGGCACCATAGCTCATAGCTCATCTTCCAACCCACACGCGTGGAGATGTTATCGTGCATGTACCCATTGACTCTAAGACTCTGGGATGGAAAAAGTTGGCGGTGATTAGTAGGGCACCATAGCTCATAGCTCATCTTCCATAGCTCATCTTCCAACCCACACGCGTGGAGATGTTATCGTGCATGTACCCACTGACTCTAAGACTCTGGGATGGAAAAAGTTGGCGGTGATTAGTAGGGCACCATAGCTCATAGCTCATCTTCCAACCCACACGCGTGGAGATGTTATCGTGCATGTAGCCACTGACTCTGAGACTCTGGGATGGAAAAAGTTGGCGGTGATTAGTAGGACAATTTTGAAGGTTTCCATAGCTCATCTTCCAACCTACACGCGTGGAGATGTTATCGTGCATGTACCCATTGACTCTGAGACTCTGGGATGGAAAAAGTTGGCGGTGATTAGTAGGGCACCATAGCTCATAGCTCATCTTCCATAGCTCATCTTCCAACCCACACGCGTGGAGATGTTATCGTGCATGTACCCACTGACTCTAAGACTCTGGGATGGAAAAAGTTGGCGGTGATTAGTAGGGCACCATAGCTCATAGCTCATCTTCCATAGCTCATCTTCCATAGCTCATCTTCCAACCCACACGGGTGGTGATGTTATCGTGCATGTACCCATTGACTCTGAGACTCTGGGATGGAAAAAGTTGGCCGTGGTCAGTAGGGCAATTTTGAAGGTTTCCATAGCTCATCTTCCAACCCACACGCGTGGAGATGTTATCGTGCATGTACCTATTGACTCTAAGAATCTGGGATGGAAAAAGTTGGCCGTGGTCAGTAGGGCAATTTTGAAGGTTTCCATAGCTCATTTTCCAACCCACACGCGTGGAGATGTTATCGTGCATGTACCTATTGACTCTAAGAATCTGGGATGGAAAAAGTTGGCCGTGGTCAGTAGGGCAATTTTGAAGGTTTCCATAGCTCATCTTCCAACCCACACGCGTGGAGATATTATCGTGCATGTACCCATTGACTCTGAGACTCTGGGATGGCAAAAGTTGGCGGTGATTAGTAGGGCAATTTTGAAGGTTTCCATAGCTCATCTTCCAACCCACACGGGCGGTGATGTTATCGTGCATGTACCCATTGACTCTGAGACTCTGGGATGGAAAAAGTTGGCGGTGGTCAGTAGGGCAATTTTGAACGCTTCCATAGCTCATCTTCCAATCCACACGGGCGGTGATGTTATCGTGCATGTACCCACTGACTTTAAGACTCTGGGATGGAAAAAGTTGGCGGTGATTAGTAGGGCACCATAGCTCATAGCTCATCTTCCAACCCACACGCGTGGAGATGTTATCGTGCATGTACCCACTGAGTCTAAGACTCTGGGATGGAAAAAGTTGGCGGTGATTAGTAGGGCACCATAGCTCATAGCTCATCTTCCAACCCACACGCGTGGAGATGTTATCGTGCATGTACCCATTGACTCTGAGACTCTGGGATGGAAAAAGTTGGCGGTGATTAGTAGGGCAATTTAGAAGGTTTCCATAGCTCATCTTCCAACCCACACGCGTGGAGATGTTATCGTGCATGTACCCATTGACTCTGAGACTCTGGAATGGAAAAAGTTGGCGGTGATTAGTAGGGCACCATAGCTCATAGCTCATCTTCCAACCCACACGCGTGGAGATGTTATCGTGCATGTACCCACTGACTCTAAGACTCTGGGATGGAAAAAGTTGGCGGTGATTAGTAGGGCACCATAGCTCATAGCTCATCTTCCAACCCACACGCGTGGAGATGTTATCGTGCATGTAGCCACTGACTCTAAGACTCTGGGATGGAAAAAGTTGGCGGTGATTAGTAGGGCACCATAGCTCATAGCTCATCTTCCATAGCTCATCTTCCAACCCACACGCGTGGAGATATTATCGTGCATGTACCCATTGACTCTAAGACTCTGGGATGGAAAAAGTTGGCGGTGGTCAGCAGGGCAATTTTTAAGGTTTCCATAGCTCATCTTCCAACCCACACGGGCGGTGATGTTATCGTGCATGTACCCATTGACTCTGAGACTCTGGGATGGAAAAAGTTGGCGGTGGTCAGTAGGGCAATTTTGAACGCTTCCATAGCTCATCTTCCAATCCACACGGGCGGTGATGTTATCGTGCATGTACCCACTGACTTTAAGACTCTGGGATGGAAAAAGTTGGCGGTGATTAGTAGGGCACCATAGCTCATAGCTCATCTTCCAACCCACACGCGTGGAGATGTTATCGTGCATGTAGCCACTGACTCTGAGACTCTGGGATGGAAAAAGTTGGCCGTGGTCAGTGGGGCAATTTTGAAGGTTTCCATAGCTCATCTTCCAACCCACACGCGTGGAGATGTTATCGTGCATGTACCTATTGACTCTAAGAATCTGGGATGGAAAAAGTTGGCCGTGGTCAGTAGGGCAATTTTGAAGGTTTCCATAGCTCATTTTCCAACCCACACGCGTGGAGATGTTATCGTGCATGTACCTATTGACTCTAAGAATCTGGGATGGAAAAAGTTGGCCGTGGTCAGTAGGGCAATTTTGAAGGTTTCCATAGCTCATCTTCCAACCCACACGCGTGGAGATATTATCGTGCATGTACCCATTGACTCTGAGACTCTGGGATGGCAAAAGTTGGCGGTGATTAGTAGGGCAATTTTGAAGGTTTCCATAGCTCATCTTCCAACCCACACGGGCGGTGATGTTATCGTGCATGTACCCATTGACTCTGAGACTCTGGGATGGAAAAAGTTGGCGGTGGTCAGTAGGGCAATTTTGAACGCTTCCATAGCTCATCTTCCAATCCACACGGGCGGTGATGTTATCGTGCATGTACCCACTGACTTTAAGACTCTGGGATGGAAAAAGTTGGCGGTGATTAGTAGGGCACCATAGCTCATAGCTCATCTTCCATAGCTCATCTTCCAACCCACACGCGTGGAGATGTTATCGTGCATGTACCCACTGACTTTAAGACTCTGGGATGGAAAAAGTTGGCGGTGATTAGTAGGGCACCATAGCTCATAGCTCATCTTCCATAGCTCATCTTCCAACCCACACGCGTGGAGATGTTATCGTGCATGTACCCACTGACTCTAAGACTCTGGGATGGAAAAAGTTGGCGGTGATTAGTAGGGCACCATAGCTCATAGCTCATCTTCCATAGCTCATCTTCCAACCCACACGGGTGGTGATGTTATCGTGCATGTACCCATTGACTCTGAGACTCTGGGATGGAAAAAGTTGGCCGTGGTCAGTAGGGCAATTTTGAAGGTTTCCATAGCTCATCTTCCAACCCACACGCGTGGAGATGTTATCGTGCATGTACCTATTGACTCTAAGAATCTGGGATGGAAAAAGTTGGCCGTGGTCAGTAGGGCAATTTTGAAGGTTTCCATAGCTCATCTTCCAACCCACACGCGTGGAGATGTTATCGTGCATGTACCCATTGACTCTGAGACTCTGGGATGGAAAAAGTTGGCGGTGATTAGTAGGGCACCATAGCTCATAGCTCATCTTCCAACCCACACGCGTGGAGATGTTATCGTGCATGTACCCATTGACTCTAAGACTCTGGGATGGAAAAAGTTGGCGGTGATTAGTAGGGCACCATAGCTCATAGCTCATCTTCCATAGCTCATTTTCCAACCCACACGCGTGGAGATGTTTTCGTGCATGTACCCATTGACTCTGAGACTCTGGGATGGAAAAAGTTGGCGGTGATTAGTAGGGCACCATAGCTCATAGCTCATCTTCTATAGCTCATCTTCCAACCCACACGCGTGGAGATGTTATCGTGCATGTACCTATTGACTCTAAGACTCTGGGATGGAAAAAGTTGGCGGTGATTAGTAGGGCAATTTTGTAGGTTTCCATAGCTCATCTTCCAACCCACACGGGTGGTGATGTTATCGTGCATGTACCCATTGACTCTGAGACTCTGGGATGGAAAAAGTTGGCCGTGGTCAGTAGGGCAATTTTGAAGGTTTCCATAGCTCATCTTCCAACCCACACGCGTGGAGATGTTATCGTGCATGTACCCATTGACTCTGAGACTCTGGGATGGAAAAAGTTGGCCGTGGTCAGTAGGGCAATTTTGAAGGTTTCCATAGCTCATCTTCCAACCCACACGCGTGGAGATATTATCGTGCATGTACCCATTGACTCTAAGACTCTGGGATGGAAAAAGTTGGCGGTGGTCAGCAGGGCAATTTTTAAGGTTCCCATAGCTCATCTTCCAACCCACACGGGTGGTGATGTTATCGTGCATGTACCCATTGACTGTGAGACTCTGGGATGGAAAAAGTTGGCGGTGGTCAGCAGGGCAATTTTGAAGGTTTCCATAGCTCATCTTCCAACCCACACGCGTGGAGATATTATCGTGCATGTACCCATTGACTCTAAGACTCTGGGATGGAAAAAGTTGGCGGTGGTCAGCAGGGCAATTTTTAAGGTTTCCAAAGCTCATCTTCCAACCCACACGGGTGGTGATGTTATCGTGCATGTACCCATTGACTGTGAGACTCTGGGATGGAAAAAGTTGGCCGTGGTCAGTAGGGCAATTTTGAAGGTTTCCATAGCTCATCTTCCAACCCACACGCGTGGAGATGTTATCGTGCATGTACCTATTGACTCTAAGAATCTGGGATGGAAAAAGCTGGCCGTGGTCAGTAGGGCAATTTTTAAGGTTTCCATAGCTCATCTTCCAACCCACACGCGTGGAGATATTATCGTGCATGTACCCATTGACTCTGAGACTCTGGGATGGCAAAAGTTGGCGGTGATTAGTAGGGCACCATAGCTCATAGCTCATCTTCCATAGCTCATCTTCCATAGCTCATCTTCCAACCCACACGCGTGGAGATGTTATCGTGCATGTACCTATTGACTCTAAGAATCTGGGATGGAAAAAGCTGGCCGTGGTCAGTAGGGCAATTTTTAAGGTTTCCATAGCTCATCTTCCAACCCACACGCGTGGAGATATTATCGTGCATGTACCCATTGACTCTGAGACTCTGGGATGGCAAAAGTTGGCGGTGATTAGTAGGGCACCATAGCTCATAGCTCATCTTCCATAGCTCATCTTCCATAGCTCATCTTCCAACCCACACGCGTGGAGATATTATCGTGCATGTACCCATTGACTCTAAGACTCTGGGATGGAAAAAGTTGGCGGTGATTAGTAGGGCAATTTTGAAGGTTTCCATAGCTCATCTTCCAACCCACACGCGTGGAGATGTTATCGTGCATGTACCCATTGACTCTAAGACTCTGGGATGGAAAAAGTTGGCGGTGATTAGTAGGGTACCGTAGCTCATAGCTCATCTTCCATAGCTCATCTTCCATAGCTCATCTTCCAACCCACACGCGTGGAGATGTTATCGTGCATGTACCCATTGACTCTGAGACTCTGGGATGGAAAAAGTTGGCGGTGATTAGTAGGGCACCATATCTCATAGCTCATCTTCCATAGCTCATCTTCCAACCCACACGCGTGGAGATGTTTTCGTGCATGTACCCATTGACTCTGAGACTCTGGGATGGAAAAAGTTGGCGGTGATTAGTAGGGCACCATAGCTCATAGCTCATCTTCCATAGCTCATCTTCCAACCCACACGCGTGGAGATGTTATCGTGCATGTACCTATTGACTCTAAGACTCTGGGATGGAAAAAGTTGGCGGTGATTAGTAGGGCACCATAGCTCATAGCTCATCTTCCATAGCTCATTTTCCAACCCACACGCGTGGAGATGTTTTCGTGCATGTACCCATTGACTCTGAGACTCTGGGATGGAAAAAGTTGGCGGTGATTAGTAGGGCACCATAGCTCATAGCTCATCTTCCATAGCTCATCTTCCATAGCTCATCTTCCAACCCACACGCGTGGAGATGTTATCGTGCATGTACCCATTGACTCTGAGACTCTGGGATGGCAAAAGTTGGCGGTGATTAGTAGGGCAATTTTGAAGGTTTCCATAGCTCATCTTCCAACCCACACGGGTGGTGATGTTATCGTGCATGTACCCATTGACTCTAAGACTCTGGGATGGAAAAAGTTGGCGGTGATTAGTAGGGCACCATAGCTCATAGCTCATCTTCCATAGCTCATCTTCCATCCCACACGAGTGGAGATGTTATCGTGCATGTACCTATTGACTCTAAGAATCTGGGATGGAAAAAGTTGGCCGTGGTCAGTAGGGCAATTTTGAAGGTTTCCATAGCTCATCTTCCAACCCACACGCGTGGAGATGTTATCGTGCATGTACCTATTGACTCTAAGACTCTGGGATGGAAAAAGTTGGCGGTGATTAGTAGGGCAATTTTGAAGGTTTCCATAGCTCATCTTCCAACCCACACGCGTGGAGATGTTATCGTGCATGTACCCACTGACTCTAAGACTCTGGGATGGAAAAAGTTGGCCGTGGTCAGTAGGGCAATTTTGAAGGTTTCCATAGCTCATCTTCCAACCCATACGCGTGGAGATGTTATCGTGCATGTACCTATTGACTCTAAGAATCTGGGATGGAAAAAGTTGGCCGTGGTCAGTAGGGCAATTTTGAAGGTTTCCATAGCTCATCTTCCAACCCACACGGGCGGTGATGTTATCGTGCATGTACCCATTGACTCTGAGACTCTGGGATGGAAAAAGTTGGCGGTGGTCAGTAGGGCAATTTTGAACGCTTCCATAGCTCATCTTCCAATCCACACGGGCGGTGATGTTATCGTGCATGTACCCACTGACTTTAAGACTCTGGGATGGAAAAAGTTGGCGGTGATTAGTAGGGCACCATAGCTCATAGCTCATCTTCCAACCCACACGCGTGGTGATGTTATCGTGCATGTACCCATTGACTCTGAGACTCTGGGATGGAAAAAGTTGGCCGTGGTCAGTAGGGCAATTTTGAAGGTTTCCATAGCTCATCTTCCAACCCACACGCGTGGAGATGTTATCGTGCATGTACCTATTGACTCTAAGAATCTGGGATGGAAAAAGTTGGCCGTGGTCAGTAGGGCAATTTTGAAGGTTTCCATAGCTCATTTTCCAACCCACACGCGTGGAGATGTTATCGTGCATGTACCTATTGACTCTAAGAATCTGGGATGGAAAAAGTTGGCCGTGGTCAGTAGGGCAATTTTGAAGGTTTCCATAGCTCATCTTCCAACCCACACGCGTGGAGATATTATCGTGCATGTACCCATTGACTCTGAGACTCTGGGATGGCAAAAGTTGGCGGTGATTAGTAGGGCAATTTTGAAGGTTTCCATAGCTCATCTTCCAACCCACACGGGCGGTGATGTTATCGTGCATGTACCCATTGACTCTGAGACTCTGGGATGGAAAAAGTTGGCGGTGGTCAGTAGGGCAATTTTGAACGCTTCCATAGCTCATCTTCCAATCCACACGGGCGGTGATGTTATCGTGCATGTACCCACTGACTTTAAGACTCTGGGATGGAAAAAGTTGGCGGTGATTAGTAGGGCACCATAGCTCATAGCTCATCTTCCAACCCACACGCGTGGAGATGTTATCGTGCATGTACCCACTGAGTCTAAGACTCTGGGATGGAAAAAGTTGGCGGTGATTAGTAGGGCACCATAGCTCATAGCTCATCTTCCAACCCACACGCGTGGAGATGTTATCGTGCATGTAGCCACTGACTCTGAGACTCTGGGATGGAAAAAGTTGGCGGTGATTAGTAGGGCAATTTTGAAGGTTTCCATAGCTCATCTTCCAACCCACACGCGTGGAGATGTTATCGTGCATGTACCCATTGACTCTGAGACTCTGGAATGGAAAAAGTTGGCGGTGATTAGTAGGGCACCATAGCTCATAGCTCATCTTCCATAGCTCATCTTCCAACCCACACGCGTGGAGATGTTATCGTGCATGTACCCACTGACTCTAAGACTCTGGGATGGAAAAAGTTGGCGGTGATTAGTAGGGCACCATAGCTCATAGCTCATCTTCCAACCCACACGCGTGGAGATGTTATCGTGCATGTAGCCACTGACTCTAAGACTCTGGGATGGAAAAAGTTGGCGGTGATTAGTAGGGCACCATAGCTCATAGCTCATCTTCCATAGCTCATCTTCCAACCCACACGCGTGGAGATATTATCGTGCATGTACCCATTGACTCTAAGACTCTGGGATGGAAAAAGTTGGCGGTGGTCAGCAGGGCAATTTTTAAGGTTTCCATAGCTCATCTTCCAACCCACACGGGCGGTGATGTTATCGTGCATGTACCCATTGACTCTGAGACTCTGGGATGGAAAAAGTTGGCGGTGGTCAGTAGGGCAATTTTGAACGCTTCCATAGCTCATCTTCCAATCCACACGGGCGGTGATGTTATCGTGCATGTACCCACTGACTTTAAGACTCTGGGATGGAAAAAGTTGGCGGTGATTAGTAGGGCACCATAGCTCATAGCTCATCTTCCAACCCACACGCGTGGAGATGTTATCGTGCATGTAGCCACTGACTCTGAGACTCTGGGATGGAAAAAGTTGGCCGTGGTCAGTGGGGCAATTTTGAAGGTTTCCATAGCTCATCTTCCAACCCACACGCGTGGAGATGTTATCGTGCATGTACCTATTGACTCTAAGAATCTGGGATGGAAAAAGTTGGCCGTGGTCAGTAGGGCAATTTTGAAGGTTTCCATAGCTCATTTTCCAACCCACACGCGTGGAGATGTTATCGTGCATGTACCTATTGACTCTAAGAATCTGGGATGGAAAAAGTTGGCCGTGGTCAGTAGGGCAATTTTGAAGGTTTCCATAGCTCATCTTCCAACCCACACGCGTGGAGATATTATCGTGCATGTACCCATTGACTCTGAGACTCTGGGATGGCAAAAGTTGGCGGTGATTAGTAGGGCAATTTTGAAGGTTTCCATAGCTCATCTTCCAACCCACACGGGCGGTGATGTTATCGTGCATGTACCCATTGACTCTGAGACTCTGGGATGGAAAAAGTTGGCGGTGGTCAGTAGGGCAATTTTGAACGCTTCCATAGCTCATCTTCCAATCCACACGGGCGGTGATGTTATCGTGCATGTACCCACTGACTTTAAGACTCTGGGATGGAAAAAGTTGGCGGTGATTAGTAGGGCACCATAGCTCATAGCTCATCTTCCATAGCTCATCTTCCAACCCACACGCGTGGAGATGTTATCGTGCATGTACCCACTGACTTTAAGACTCTGGGATGGAAAAAGTTGGCGGTGATTAGTAGGGCACCATAGCTCATAGCTCATCTTCCATAGCTCATCTTCCAACCCACACGCGTGGAGATGTTATCGTGCATGTACCCACTGACTCTAAGACTCTGGGATGGAAAAAGTTGGCGGTGATTAGTAGGGCACCATAGCTCATAGCTCATCTTCCATAGCTCATCTTCCAACCCACACGGGTGGTGATGTTATCGTGCATGTACCCATTGACTCTGAGACTCTGGGATGGAAAAAGTTGGCCGTGGTCAGTAGGGCAATTTTGAAGGTTTCCATAGCTCATCTTCCAACCCACACGCGTGGAGATGTTATCGTGCATGTACCTATTGACTCTAAGAATCTGGGATGGAAAAAGTTGGCCGTGGTCAGTAGGGCAATTTTGAAGGTTTCCATAGCTCATCTTCCAACCCACACGCGTGGAGATGTTATCGTGCATGTACCCATTGACTCTGAGACTCTGGGATGGAAAAAGTTGGCGGTGATTAGTAGGGCACCATAGCTCATAGCTCATCTTCCAACCCACACGCGTGGAGATGTTATCGTGCATGTACCCATTGACTCTAAGACTCTGGGATGGAAAAAGTTGGCGGTGATTAGTAGGGCACCATAGCTCATAGCTCATCTTCCATAGCTCATTTTCCAACCCACACGCGTGGAGATGTTTTCGTGCATGTACCCATTGACTCTGAGACTCTGGGATGGAAAAAGTTGGCGGTGATTAGTAGGGCACCATAGCTCATAGCTCATCTTCTATAGCTCATCTTCCAACCCACACGCGTGGAGATGTTATCGTGCATGTACCTATTGACTCTAAGACTCTGGGATGGAAAAAGTTGGCGGTGATTAGTAGGGCAATTTTGTAGGTTTCCATAGCTCATCTCCCAACCCACACGCGTGGAGATGTTATCGTGCATGTACCTATTGACTCTAAGACTCTGGGATGGAAAAAGTTGGCGGTGATTAGTAGGGCAATTTTGAAGGTTTCCATAGCTCATCTTCCAACCCACACGGGTGGTGATGTTATCGTGCATGTACCCATTGACTCTGAGACTCTGGGATGGAAAAAGTTGGCCGTGGTCAGTAGGGCAATTTTGAAGGTTTCCATAGCTCATCTTCCAACCCACACGCGTGGAGATGTTATCGTGCATGTACCCATTGACTCTGAGACTCTGGGATGGAAAAAGTTGGCCGTGGTCAGTAGGGCAATTTTGAAGGTTTCCATAGCTCATCTTCCAACCCACACGCGTGGAGATATTATCGTGCATGTACCCATTGACTCTAAGACTCTGGGATGGAAAAAGTTGGCGGTGGTCAGCAGGGCAATTTTTAAGGTTCCCATAGCTCATCTTCCAACCCACACGGGTGGTGATGTTATCGTGCATGTACCCATTGACTGTGAGACTCTGGGATGGAAAAAGTTGGCGGTGGTCAGCAGGGCAATTTTGAAGGTTTCCATAGCTCATCTTCCAACCCACACGCGTGGAGATATTATCGTGCATGTACCCATTGACTCTAAGACTCTGGGATGGAAAAAGTTGGCGGTGGTCAGCAGGGCAATTTTTAAGGTTTCCAAAGCTCATCTTCCAACCCACACGGGTGGTGATGTTATCGTGCATGTACCCATTGACTGTGAGACTCTGGGATGGAAAAAGTTGGCCGTGGTCAGTAGGGCAATTTTGAAGGTTTCCATAGCTCATCTTCCAACCCACACGCGTGGAGATGTTATCGTGCATGTACCTATTGACTCTAAGAATCTGGGATGGAAAAAGCTGGCCGTGGTCAGTAGGGCAATTTTTAAGGTTTCCATAGCTCATCTTCCAACCCACACGCGTGGAGATATTATCGTGCATGTACCCATTGACTCTGAGACTCTGGGATGGCAAAAGTTGGCGGTGATTAGTAGGGCACCATAGCTCATAGCTCATCTTCCATAGCTCATCTTCCATAGCTCATCTTCCAACCCACACGCGTGGAGATGTTATCGTGCATGTACCTATTGACTCTAAGAATCTGGGATGGAAAAAGCTGGCCGTGGTCAGTAGGGCAATTTTTAAGGTTTCCATAGCTCATCTTCCAACCCACACGCGTGGAGATATTATCGTGCATGTACCCATTGACTCTGAGACTCTGGGATGGCAAAAGTTGGCGGTGATTAGTAGGGCACCATAGCTCATAGCTCATCTTCCATAGCTCATCTTCCATAGCTCATCTTCCAACCCACACGCGTGGAGATATTATCGTGCATGTACCCATTGACTCTAAGACTCTGGGATGGAAAAAGTTGGCGGTGATTAGTAGGGCAATTTTGAAGGTTTCCATAGCTCATCTTCCAACCCACACGCGTGGAGATGTTATCGTGCATGTACCCATTGACTCTAAGACTCTGGGATGGAAAAAGTTGGCGGTGATTAGTAGGGTACCGTAGCTCATAGCTCATCTTCCATAGCTCATCTTCCATAGCTCATCTTCCAACCCACACGCGTGGAGATGTTATCGTGCATGTACCCATTGACTCTGAGACTCTGGGATGGAAAAAGTTGGCGGTGATTAGTAGGGCACCATATCTCATAGCTCATCTTCCATAGCTCATCTTCCAACCCACACGCGTGGAGATGTTTTCGTGCATGTACCCATTGACTCTGAGACTCTGGGATGGAAAAAGTTGGCGGTGATTAGTAGGGCACCATAGCTCATAGCTCATCTTCCATAGCTCATCTTCCAACCCACACGCGTGGAGATGTTATCGTGCATGTACCTATTGACTCTAAGACTCTGGGATGGAAAAAGTTGGCGGTGATTAGTAGGGCACCATAGCTCATAGCTCATCTTCCATAGCTCATTTTCCAACCCACACGCGTGGAGATGTTTTCGTGCATGTACCCATTGACTCTGAGACTCTGGGATGGAAAAAGTTGGCGGTGATTAGTAGGGCACCATAGCTCATAGCTCATCTTCCATAGCTCATCTTCCATAGCTCATCTTCCAACCCACACGCGTGGAGATGTTATCGTGCATGTACCCATTGACTCTGAGACTCTGGGATGACAAAAGTTGGCGGTGATTAGTAGGGCAATTTTGAAGGTTTCCATAGCTCATCTTCCAACCCACACGGGTGGTGATGTTATCGTGCATGTACCCATTGACTCTAAGACTCTGGGATGGAAAAAGTTGGCGGTGATTAGTAGGGCACCATAGCTCATAGCTCATCTTCCATAGCTCATCTTCCATCCCACACGAGTGGAGATGTTATCGTGCATGTACCTATTGACTCTAAGAATCTGGGATGGAAAAAGTTGGCCGTGGTCAGTAGGGCAATTTTGAAGGTTTCCATAGCTCATCTTCCAACCCACACGCGTGGAGATGTTATCGTGCATGTACCTATTGACTCTAAGACTCTGGGATGGAAAAAGTTGGCGGTGATTAGTAGGGCAATTTTGAAGGTTTCCATAGCTCATCTTCCAACCCACACGCGTGGAGATGTTATCGTGCATGTACCCACTGACTCTAAGACTCTGGGATGGAAAAAGTTGGCCGTGGTCAGTAGGGCAATTTTGAAGGTTTCCATAGCTCATCTTCCAACCCATACGCGTGGAGATGTTATCGTGCATGTACCTATTGACTCTAAGAATCTGGGATGGAAAAAGTTGGCCGTGGTCAGTAGGGCAATTTTGAAGGTTTCCATAGCTCATCTTCCAACCCACACGCGTGGAGATGTTATCGTGCATGTACCCATTGACTCTAAGACTCTGGGATGGAAAAAGTTGGCGGTGATTAGTAGGGCAATTTTGAAGGTTTCCATAGCTCATCTTCCAACCCACACGCGTGGAGATGTTATCGTGCATGTACCCACTGACTCTAAGACTCTGGGATGGAAAAAGTTGGCGGTGATTAGTAGGGCAATTTTGAAGGTTTCCATAGCTCATCTTCCAACCCACACGCGTGGAGATGTTATCGTGCATGTACCCACTGACTCTAAGACTCTGGGATGGAAAAAGTTGGCGGTGATTAGTAGGGCAATTTTGAAGGTTTCCATAGCTCATCTTCCAACCCACACGCGTGGAGATGTTATCGTGCATGTACCCACTGAATCTAAGACTCTGGGATGGAAAAAGTTGGCGGTGATTAGTAGGGCACCATAGCTCATAGCTCATCTTCCAACCCACACGCGTGGAGATGTTATCGTGCATGTACCCACTGACTCTAAGACTCTGGGATGGAAAAAGTTGGCGGTGATTAGTAGGGCAATTTTGAAGGTTTCCATAGCGCATCTTCCAACCCACACGGGTGGTGATGTTATCGTGCATGTACCCATTGACTCTAAGACTCTGGGATGGAAAAAGTTGGCGGTGATTAGTAGGGCACCATAGCTCATAGCTCATCTTCCATAGCTCATCTTCCAACCCACACGCGTGGAGATGTTATCGTGCATGTACCTATTGACTCTAAGACTCTGGGATGGAAAAAGTTGGCGGTGATTAGTAGGGCAATTTTGAAGGTTTCCATAGCTCATCTTCCAACCCACACGCGTGGAGATGTTATCGTGCATGTACCCACTGACTCTAAGACTCTGGGATGGAAAAAGTTGGCGGTGATTAGTAGGGCACCATAGCTCATAGCTCATCTTCCATAGCTCATCTTCCAATCCACACGGGCGGTGATGTTATCGTGCATGTACCCATTGACTCTGAGACTCTGGGATGGAAAAAGTTGGCCGTGGTCAGTAGGGCAATTTTGAAGGTTTCCATAGCTCATCTTCCAACCCACACGCGTGGAGATATTATCGTGCATGTACCCATTGACTCTGAGACTCTGGGATGGCAAAAGTTGGCGGTGATTAGTAGGGCACCATAGCTCATAGCTCATCTTCCATAGCTCATCTTCCATAGCTCATCTTCCAACCCACACGCGTGGAGATGTTATCGTGCATGTACCCATTGACTCTGAGACTCTGGGATGGCAAAAGTTGGCGGTGATTAGTAGGGCAATTTTGAAGGTTTCCATAGCTCATCTTCCAACCCACACGGGTGGTGATGTTATCGTGCATGTACCCATTGACTCTAAGACTCTGGGATGGAAAAAGTTGGCGGTGATTAGTAGGGCACCATAGCTCATAGCTCATCTTCCATAGCTCATCTTCCAACCCACACGCGTGGAGATGTTATCGTGCATGTACCTATTGACTCGAAGACTCTGGGATGGAAAAAGTTGGCGGTGATTAGTAGGGCAATTTTGAAGGTTTCCATAGCTCATCTTCCAACCCACACGCGTGGAGATGTTATCGTGCATGTACCCACTGACTCTAAGACTCTGGGATGGAAAAAGTTGGCGGTGATTAGTAGGGCACCATAGCTCATAGCTCATCTTCCATAGCTCATCTTCCATAGCTCATCTTCCAATCCACACGGGCGGTGATGTTATCGTGCATGTACCCATTGACTCTGAGACTCTGGGATGGAAAAAGTTGGCCGTGGTCAGTAGGGCAATTTTGAAGGTTTCCATAGCTCATCTTCCAACCCACACGCGTGGAGATATTATCGTGCATGTACCCATTGACTCTGAGACTCTGGGATGGCAAAAGTTGGCGGTGATTAGTAGGGCACCATAGCTCATAGCTCATCTTCCATAGCTCATCTTCCAACCCACACGCGTGGAGATGTTATCGTGCATGTACCCATTGACTCTGAGACTCTGGGATGGCAAAAGTTGGCGGTGATTAGTAGGGCAATTTTTAAGGTTTCCATAGCTCATCTTCCAACCCACACGCGTGGAGATGTTATCGTGCATGTACCCATTGACTCTAAGACTCTGGGATGGAAAAAGTTGGCGGTGATTAGTAGGGCACCATAGCTCATAGCTCATCTTCCAACCCACACGCGTGGAGATGTTATCGTGCATGTACCTATTGACTCTAAGACTCTGGGATGGAAAAAGTTGGCGGTGATTAGTAGGGCAATTTTGAAGGTTTCCATAGCTCATCTTCCAACCCACACGCGTGGAGATGTTATCGTGCATGTACCCACTGACTCTAAGACTCTGGGATGGAAAAAGTTGGCGGTGGTCAGTAGGGCAATTTTGAACGCTTCCATAGCTCATCTTCCAACCCACACGCGTGGAGATGTTATCGTGCATGTACCCATTTACTCTGAGACTCTGGGATGGAAAAAGTTGGCGTTGATTAGTAGGGCACCATAGCTCATAGCTCATCTTCCATAGCTCATCTTCCAACCCACACGCGTGGAGATGTTTTCGTGCATGTACCCATTGACTCTGAGACTCTGGGATGGAAAAAGTTGGCGGTGATTAGTAGGGCACCATAGCTCATAGCTCATCTTCCATAGCTCATCTTCCATAGCTCATCTTCCAACCCACACGCGTGGAGATGTTTTCGTGCATGTACCCATTGACTCTGAGACTCTGGGATGGAAAAAGTTGGCGGTGGTCAGTAGGGCAATTTTGAACGCTTCCATAGCTCATCTTCCAATCCACACGGGCGGTGATATTATCGTGCATGTACCCATTGACTCTGAGACTCTGGGATGGAAAAAGTTGGCGGTGATTAGTAGGGCACCATAGCTCATAGCTCATCTTCCAACCCACACGCGTGGAGATGTTATCGTGCATGTACCCATTGACTCTGAGACTCTGGGATGGAAAAAGTTGACGGTGATTAGTAGGGCACCATAGCTCATAGCTCATCTTCCATAGCTCATCTTCCAACCCACACGCGTGGAGATGTTATCGTGCATGTACCCACTGACTCTAAGACTCTGGGATGGAAAAAGTTGGCGGTGATTAGTAGGGCAATTTTGAAGGTTTCCATAGCTCATCTTCCAACCCACACGCGTGGAGATGTTATCGTGCATGTAGCCACTGACTCTGAGACTCTGGGATGGAAAAAGTTGGCGGTGATTAGTAGGGCAATTTTGAAGGTTTCCATAGCTCATCTTCCAACCCACACGCGTGGAGATATTATCGTGCATGTACCCATTGACTCTGAGACTCTGGGATGGCAAAAGTTGGCGGTGATTAGTAGGGCACCATAGCTCATAGCTCATCTTCCATAGCTCATCTTCCAACCCACACGCGTGGAGATGTTATCGTGCATGTACCCATTGACTCTGAGACTCTGGGATGGCAAAAGTTGGCGGTGATTAGTAGGGCAATTTTGAAGGTTTCCATAGCTCATCTTCCAACCCACACGGGTGGTGATGTTATCGTGCATGTACCCATTGACTCTAAGACTCTGGGATGGAAAAAGTTGGCGGTGATTAGTAGGGCACCATAGCTCATAGCTCATCTTCCATAGCTCATCTTCCATAGCTCATCTTCCAACCCACACGGGTGGTGATGTTATCGTGCATGTACCCATTGACTCTGAGACTCTCGGATGGAAAAAGTTGGCCGTGGTCAGTAGGGCAATTTTGAAGGTTTCCATAGCTCATCTTCCAACCCACACGCGTGGAGATGTTATCGTGCATGTACCTATTGACTCTAAGACTCTCGGATGGAAAAAGTTGGCGGTGATTAGTAGGGCAATTTTGAAGGTTTCCATAGCTCATCTTCCAACCCACACGCGTGGAGATGTTATCGTGCATGTACCCATTGACTCTGAGACTCTGGGATGGAAAAAGTTGGCGGTGATTAGTAGGGCAATTTTGAAGGTTTCCATAGCTCATCTTCCAACCCACACGGGTGGTGATGTTAGCGTGCATGTACCCATTGACTCTGAGACTCTGGGATGGAAAAAGTTGGCGGTGATTAGTAGGGCACCATAGCTCATAGCTCATCTTCCATAGCTCATCTTCCAACCCACACGGGTGGTGATGTTATCGTGCATGTACCCACTGACTCTAAGACTCTGGGATGGAAAAAGTTGGCGGTGATTAGTAGGGCACCATAGCTCATAGCTCATCTTCCATAGCTCATCTTCCATAGCTCATCTTCCAACCCACACGCGTGGAGATATTATCGTGCAT
Source organism: Eristalis arbustorum (assembly GCA_916610145.1). NCBI lineage: Eukaryota > Metazoa > Arthropoda > Insecta > Diptera > Syrphidae > Eristalis > Eristalis arbustorum. The sequence goes on along the minus strand of CAKAIZ010000160.1, from coordinate 14,465 downwards.
GTACCCATTGACTCTAAGACTCTGGGATGGAAAAAGTTGGAGGTGATTAGTAGGGCACCATAGCTCATAGCTCATCTTCCATAGCTCATCTTCCAACCCACACGCGTGGAGATGTTATCGTGCATGTACCCATTGACTCTGAGACTCTGGGATGGAAAAAGTTGGCGTTGAGTAGTAGGGCACCATAGCTCATAGCTCATCTTCCATAGCTCATTTTCCAACCCACACGCGTGGAGATGTTTTCGTGCATGTACCCATTGACTCTGAGACTCTGGGATGGAAAAAGTTGGCGGTGATTAGTAGGGCAATTTTGAAGGTTTCCATAGCTCATCTTCCAACCCACACGCGTGGAGATGTTATCGTGCATGTACCCATTGACTCTAAGACTCTGGGATGGAAAAAGTTGGCGGTGATTAGTAGGGCACCATAGCTCATAGCTCATCTTCCATAGCTCATCTTCCATAGCTCATCTTCCATAGCTCATCTTCCAACCCACACGCGTGGAGATGTTATCGTGCATGTACCCATTGACTCTGAGACTCTGGGATGGAAAAAGTTGGCGGTGATTAGTAGGGCACCATAGCTCATAGCTCATCTTCCATAGCTCATCTTCCAACCCACACGCGTGGAGATGTTATCGTGCATGTACCCATTGACTCTAAGACTCTCGGATGGAAAAAGTTGGCGTTGAGTAGTAGGGCACCATAGCTCATAGCTCATATTCCATAGCTCATCTTCCAACCCACACGCGTGGAGATGTTATCGTGCATGTACCCATTGACTCTGAGACTCTGGGATGGAAAAAGTTGGCGGTGATTAGTAGGGCACCATAGCTCATAGCTCATCTTCCATAGCTCATCTTCCAACCCACACGCGTGGAGATGTTATCGTGCATGTACCCACTGACTCTAAGACTCTGGGATGGAAAAAGTTGGTGGTGATTAGTAGGGCACCATAGCTTATAGCTCATCTTCCAACCCACACGCGTGGAGATGTTATCGTGCATGTACCCATTGACTCTAAGACTCTGGGATGGAAAAAGTTGGCGTTGAGTAGTAGGGCACCATAGCTCATAGCTCATCTTCCATAGCTCATCTTCCAACCCACACGCGTGGAGATGTTATCGTGCATGTACCCAATGACTCTGAGACTCTGGGATGGAAAAAGTTGGCGGTGATTAGTAGGGCACCATAGCTCATAGCTCATCTTCCAACCCACACGCGTGGAGATGTTATCGTGCATGTACCCATTGACTCTGAGACTCTGGGATGGAAAAAGTTGGCGTTGAGTAGTAGGGCACCATAGCTCATAGCTCATCTTCCAACCCACACGCGTGGAGATGTTATCGTGCATGTACACATTGACTCTGAGACTCTGGGATGGAAAAAGTTGGCGGTGATTAGTAGGGCAATTTTGAAGGTTTCCATAGCTCATCTTCCAACCCACACGCGTGGAGATGTTATCGTGCATGTACCCATTGACTCTGAGACTCTGGGACGGAAAAAGTTGGCGTTGAGTAGTAGGGCACCATAGCTCATAGCTCATCTTCCATAGCTCATCTTCCAACCCACACGCGTGGAGATGTTATCGTGCATGTACCCATTGACTCTAAGACTCTGGGATGGAAAAAGTTGGCGGTGATTAGTAGGGCACCATAGCTCATAGCTCATCTTCCATAGCTCATCTTCCAACCCACACGCGTGGAGATGTTATCGTGCATGTACCCATTGACTCTGAGACTCTGGGATGGAAAAAGTTGGCGGTGATTAGTAGGGCACCATAGCTCATAGCTCATCTTCCAAAGCTCATCTTCCAACCCACACGCGTGGAGATGTTATCGTGCATGTAGCCACTGACTCTGAGACTCTGGGATGGAAAAAGTTGGCGGTGATTAGTAGGGCAATTTTGAAGGTTTCCATAGCTCATCTTCCAACCCACACGCGTGGAGATGTTATCGTGCATGTACCCATTGACTCTAAGACTCTGGGATGGAAAAAGTTGGCGGTGATTAGTAGGGCACCATAGCTCATAGCTCATCTTCCATAGCTCATCTTCCAACCCACACGCGTGGAGATGTTATCGTGCATGTACCTATTGACTCTAAGACTCTGGGATGGAAAAAGTTGGCGGTGGTCAGCAGGGCAATTTTTAAGGTTTCCATAGCTCATCTTCCAACCCACACGCGTGGAGATGTTATCGTGCATGTACCCACTGACTCTAAGACTCTGGGATGGCAAAAGTTGGCGGTGATTAGTAGGGCACCATAGCTCAAAGCTCATCTTCCATAGCTCATTTTCCAACCCACACGCGTGAAGATGTTATCGTGCATGTACCTATTGACTCTAAGACTCTGGGATGGAAAAAGTTGGCGGTGATTAGTAGGGCACCATAGCTCATAGCTCATCTTCCATAGCTCATCTTCCAACCCACACGCGTGGAGATGTTATCGTGCATGTACGCATTGACTCTAAGACTCTGGGATGGAAAAAGTTGGCGGTTATTAGTAGGGCACCATAGCTCATAGCTCATCTTCCATAGCTCATCTTCCAACCCACACGCGTGGAGATGTTATCGTGCATGTACCCACTGACTCTAAGACTCTGGTATGGAAAAAGTTGGCGGTGATTAGTAGGGCAATTTTGAAGGTTTCCATAGCTCATCTTCCAACCCACACGCGTGGAGATGTTATCGTGCATGTACCCATTGACTCTAAGACTCTGGGATGGAAAAAGTTGGCGGTGATTAGTAGGGCACCATAGCTCATAGCTCATCTTCCATAGCTCATCTTCCAACCCACACGCGTGGAGATGTTATCGTGCATGTACCTATTGACTCTAAGACTCTGGGATGGAAAAAGTTGGCGGTGGTCAGCAGGGCAATTTTTAAGGTTTCCATAGCTCATCTTCCAACCCACACGCGTGGAGATGTTATCGTGCATGTACCCATTGACTCTAAGACTCTGGGATGGAAAAAGTTGGCGGTGATTAGTAGGGCACCATAGCTCATAGCTCATCTTCCATAGCTCATCTTCCAACCCACACGCGTGGAGATGTTATCGTGCATGTACCTATTGACTCTAAGACTCTGGGATGGAAAAAGTTGGCGGTGGTCAGCAGGGCAATCTTTAAGGTTTCCATAGCTCATCTTCCAACCCACACGCGTGGAGATGTTATCGTGCATGTAGCCACTGACTCTGAGACTCTGGGATGGAAAAAGTTGGCGGTGATTAGTAGGGCAATTTTGAAGGTTTCCATAGCTCATCTTCCAACCCACACGCGTGGAGATGTTATCGTGCATGTACCCATTGACTCTAAGACTCTGGGATGGAAAAAGTTGGCGGTGATTAGTAGGGCACCATAGCTCATAGCTCATCTTCCATAGCTCATCTTCCAACCCACACGCGTGGAGATGTTATCGTGCATGTACCTATTGACTCTAAGACTCTGGGATGGAAAAAGTTGGCCGTGGTCAGTAGGGCAATTTTGAAGGTTTCCATAGCTCATCTTCCAACCCACACGCGTGGAGATGTTATCGTGCATGTACCCATTGACTCTGAGACTCTGGGATGGAAAAAGTTGGCGGTGATTAGTAGGGCACCATAGCTCATAGCTCATCTTCCATAGCTCATCTTCCAACCCACACGCGTGGAGATGTTATCGTGCATGTAGCCACTGACTCTAAGATTCTGGGATGGAAAAAGTTGGCGGTGATTAGTAGGGCACCATAGCTCATAGCTCATCTTCCATAGCTCATCTTCCAACCCACACGCGTGGAGATGTTATCGTGCATGTAGCCACTGACTCTGAGACTCTGGGATGGAAAAAGTTGGCGGTGATTAGTAGGGCAATTTTGAAGGTTTCCATAGCTCATCTTCCAACCCACACGCGTGGAGATGTTATCGTGCATGTACCCATTGACTCTAAGACTCTGGGATGGAAAAAGTTGGCGGTGATTAGTAGGGCACCATAGCTCATAGCTCATCTTCCATAGCTCATCTTCCAACCCACACGCGTGGAGATGTTATCGTGCATGTACCCATTGACTCTGAGACTCTGGGATGGAAAAAGTTGGCGGTGGTCAGTAGGGCAATTTTGAACGCTTCCATAGCTCATCTTCCAACCCACACGCGTGGAGATGTTATCGTGCATGTACCCACTGACTCTAAGACTCTGGGATGGAAAAAGTTGGCGGTGATTAGTAGGGCACCATAGCTCATAGCTCATCTTCCAACCCACACGCGTGGAGATGTTATCGTGCATGTACCCATTGACTCTGAGACTCTGGGATGGAAAAAGTTGGCGGTGGTCAGTAGGGCAATTTTGAACGCTTCCATAGCTCATCTTCCAATCCACACGGGCGGTGATGTTATCGTGCATGTAGCCACTGACTCTGAGACTCTGGGATGGAAAAAGTTGGCGGTGATTAGTAGGGCAATTTTGAAGGTTTCCATAGCTCATCTTCCAACCCACACGCGTGGAGATGTTATCGTGCATGTAGCCACTGACTCTGAGACTCTGGGATGGAAAAAGTTGGCGGTGATTAGTAGGGCAATTTTGAAGGTTTCCATAGCTCATCTTCCAACCCACACGCGTGGAGATGTTATCGTGCATGTACCCATTGACTCTAAGACTCTGGGATGGAAAAAGTTGGCGGTGATTAGTAGGGCACCATAGCTCATAGCTCATCTTCCATAGCTCATCTTCCAACCCACACGCGTGGAGATGTTATCGTGCATGTACCCACTGACTCTAAGACTCTGGGATGGAAAAAGTTGGCGGTGATTAGTAGGGCACCATAGCTCATAGCTCATCTTCCATAGCTCATCTTCCAACCCACACGCGTGGAGATGTTATCGTGCATGTAGCCACTGACTCTGAGACTCTGGGATGGAAAAAGTTGGCGGTGATTAGTAGGGCAATTTTGAAGGTTTCCATAGCTCATCTTCCAACCCATACGCGTGGAGATGTTATCGTGCATGTACCCATTGACTCTAAGACTCTGGGATGGAAAAAGTTGGCGGTGATTAGTAGGGCACCATAGCTCATAGCTCATCTTCCATAGCTCATCTTCCAACCCACACGCGTGGAGATGTTATCGTGCATGTACCCACTGACTCTAAGACTCTGGGATGGAAAAAGTTGGCGGTGATTAGTAGGGCACCATAGCTCATAGCTCATCTTCCATAGCTCATCTTCCAACCCACACGCGTGGAGATGTTATCGTGCATGTACCCATTGACTCTGAGACTCTGGGATGGAAAAAGTTGGCGGTGGTCAGTAGGGCAATTTTGAACGCTTCCATAGCTCATCTTCCAATCCACACGGGCGGTGATGTTATCGTGCATGTACCCATTGACTCTTTGACTCTGGGATGGCAAAAGTTGGCAGTGATTAGTAGGGCACCATAGCTCAAAGCTCATCTTCCATAGCTCATTTTCCAACCCACACGCGTGGAGATGTTATCGTGCATGTACCCATTGACTCTGAGACTCTGGGATGGCAAAAGTTGGCGGTGATTAGTAGGGCACCATAGCTCATAGCTCATCTTCCATAGCTCATCTTCCAACCCACACGCGTGGAGATGTTATCGTGCATGTACCTATTGACTCTAAGACTCTGGGATGGAAAAAGTTGGCCGTGGTCAGTAGGGCAATTTTGAAGGTTTCCATAGCTCATCTTCCAACCCACACGCGTGGAGATGTTATCGTGCATGTACCCACTGACTCTAAGACTCTGGGATGGAAAAAGTTGGCGGTGATTAGTAGGGCACCATAGCTCATAGCTCATCTTCCATAGCTCATCTTCCAACCCACACGCGTGGAGATGTTATCGTGCATGTAGCCACTGACTCTGAGACTCTGGGATGGAAAAAGTTGGCGGTGATTAGTAGGGCAATTTTGAAGGTTTCCATAGCTCATCTTCCAACCCATACGCGTGGAGATGTTATCGTGCATGTACCCATTGACTCTAAGACTCTGGGATGGAAAAAGTTGGCGGTGATTAGTAGGGCACCATAGCTCATAGCTCATCTTCCATAGCTCATCTTCCAACCCACACGCGTGGAGATGTTATCGTGCATGTACCCACTGACTCTAAGACTCTGGGATGGAAAAAGTTGGCGGTGATTAGTAGGGCACCATAGCTCATAGCTCATCTTCCATAGCTCATCTTCCAACCCACACGCGTGGAGATGTTATCGTGCATGTACCCATTGACTCTGAGACTCTGGGATGGAAAAAGTTGGCGGTGGTCAGTAGGGCAATTTTAAACGCTTCCATAGCTCATCTTCCAATCCACACGGGCGGTGATGTTATCGTGCATGTACCCATTGACTCTGAGACTCTGGGATGGCAAAAGTTGGCAGTGATTAGTAGGGCACCATAGCTCAAAGCTCATCTTCCATAGCTCATTTTCCAACCCACACGCGTGGAGATGTTATCGTGCATGTACCCATTGACTCTGAGACTCTGGGATGGCAAAAGTTGGCGGTGATTAGTAGGGCACCATAGCTCATAGCTCATCTTCCATAGCTCATCTTCCAACCCACACGCGTGGAGATGTTATCGTGCATGTACCTATTGACTCTAAGACTCTGGGATGGAAAAAGTTGGCCGTGGTCAGTAGGGCAATTTTGAAGGTTTCCATAGCTCATCTTCCAACCCACACGCGTGGAGATGTTATCGTGCATGTACCCATTGACTCTAAGACTCTGGGATGGAAAAAGTTGGCGGTGATTAGTAGGGCACCATAGCTCATAGCTCATCTTCCATAGCTCATCTTCCAACCCACACGCGTGGAGATGTTATCGTGCATGTACCCACTGACTCTAAGACTCTGGGATGGAAAAAGTTGGCGGTGATTAGTAGGACACCATAGCTCATAGCTCATCTTCCATAGCTCATCTTCCAACCCACACGCGTGGAGATGTTATCGTGCATGTACCCACTGACTCTAAGACTCTGGGATGGAAAAAGTTGGCGGTGATTAGTAGGACACCATAGCTCATAGCTCATCTTCCATAGCTCATCTTCCAACCCACACGCGTGGAGATGTTATCGTGCATGTAGCCACTGACTCTGAGACTCTGGGATGGAAAAAGTTGGCGGTGATTAGTAGGGCAATTTTGAAGGTTTCCATAGCTCATCTTCCAACCCACACGCGTGGAGATGTTATCGTGCATGTACCCATTGACTCTAAGACTCTGGGATGGAAAAAGTTGGCGGTGATTAGAAGGGCACCATAGCTCATAGCTCATCTTACATAGCTCATCTTCCATAGCTCATCTTCCAACCCACACGGGTGGTGATGTTATCGTGCATGTACCCATTGACTCTGAGACTCTGGGATGGAAAAAGTTGGCGGTGATTAGTAGGGCAATTTTGAAGGTTTCCATAGCTCATCTTCCAACCCACACGCGTGGAGATGTTATCGTGCATGTACCCATTGACTATAAGACTCTGGGATGGAAAAAGTTGGCGGTGATTAGTAGGGCACCATAGCTCATAGCTCATCTTCCATAGCTCATCTTCCAACCCACACGCGTGGAGATGTTATCGTGCATGTACCCACTGACTCTAAGACTCTGGGATGGAAAAAGTTGGCGGTGATTAGTAGGGCACCATAGCTCATAGCTCATCTTCCATAGCTCATCTTCCAACCCACACGCGTGGAGATGTTATCGTGCATGTAGCCACTGACTCTGAGACTCTGGGATGGAAAAAGTTGGCGGTGATTAGTAGGGCAATTTTGAAGGTTTCCATAGCTCATCTTCCAACCCATACGCGTGGAGATGTTATCGTGCATGTACCCATTGACTCTAAGACTCTGGGATGGAAAAAGTTGGCGGTGATTAGTAGGGCACCATAGCTCATAGCTCATCTTCCATAGCTCATCTTCCAACCCACACGCGTGGAGATGTTATCGTGCATGTACCCACTGACTCTAAGACTCTGGGATGGAAAAAGTTGGCGGTGATTAGTAGGGCACCATAGCTCATAGCTCATCTTCCATAGCTCATCTTCCAACCCACACGCGTGGAGATGTTATCGTGCATGTACCTATTGACTCTAAGACTCTCGGATGGAAAAAGTTGGCCGTGGTCAGTAGGGCAATTTTGAAGGTTTCCATAGCTCATCTTCCAACCAACACGCGTGGAGATATTATCGTGCATGTACCCATTGACTCTAAGACTCTGGGATGGAAAAAGTTGGCGGTGATTAGTAGGGCACCATAGCTCATAGCTCATCTTCCATAACTCATCTTCCAACCCACACGCGTGGAGATGTTATCGTGCATGTACCTATTGACTCTAAGACTCTGGGATGGAAAAAGTTGGCGGTGATTAGTAGGGCACCATAGCTCATAGCTCATCTTCCAACCCACACGCGTGGAGATGTTATCGTGCATGTACCTATTGACTCTAAGACTCTCGGATGGAAAAAGTTGGCCGTGGTCAGTAGGGCAATTTTGAAGGTTTCCATAGCTCATCTTCCAACCCACACGCGTGGAGATATTATCGTGCATGTACCCATTGACTCTAAGACTCTGGGATGGAAAAAGTTGGCGGTGATTAGTAGGGCACCATAGCTCATAGCTCATCTTCCATAACTCATCTTCCAACCCACACGCGTGGAGATGTTATCGTGCATGTACCTATTGACTCTAAGACTCTGGGATGGAAAAAGTTGGCGGTGATTAGTAGGGCACCATAGCTCATAGCTCATCTTCCATAGCTCATCTTCCAACCCACACGCGTGGAGATGTTATCGTGCATGTACCTATTGACTCTAAGACTCTGGGATAGAAAAAGTTGGCGGTGATTAGTGGGGCACCATAGCTCATAGCTCATCTTCCATAGCTCATCTTCCAACCCACACGCGTGGAGATGTTATCGTGCATGTACCTATTGACTCTAAGACTCTCGGATGGAAAAAGTTGGCCGTGGTCAGTAGGGCAATTTTGAAGGTTTCCATAGCTCATCTTCCAACCCACACGCGTGGAGATATTATCGTGCATGTACCCATTGACTCTAAGACTCTGGGATGGAAAAAGTTGGCGGTGATTAGTAGGGCACCATAGCTCATAGCTCATCTTCCATAACTCATCTTCCAACCCACACGCGTGGAGATGTTATCGTGCATGTACCTATTGACTCTAAGACTCTGAGATGGAAAAAGTTGGCCGTGGTCAGTAGGGCAATTTTGAAGGTTTCCATAGCTCATCTTCCAACCCACACGCGTGGAGATGTTATCGTGCATGTACCCATTGACTCTAAGACTCTGGGATGGAAAAAGTTGGCGGTGATTAGTAGGGCACCATAGCTCATAGCTCATCTTCCATAGCTCATCTTCCAACCCACACGCGTGGAGATGTTATCGTGCATGTACCCACTGACTCTAAGACTCTGGGATGGAAAAAGTTGGCGGTGATTAGTAGGGCACCATAGCTCATAGCTCATCTTCCATAGCTCATCTTCCAACCCACACGCGTGGAGATGTTATCGTGCATGTAGCCACTGACTCTGAGACTCTGGGATGGAAAAAGTTGGCGGTGATTAGTAGGGCAATTTTGAAGGTTTCCATAGCTCATCTTCCAACCCACACGCGTGGAGATGTTATCGTGCATGTACCCATTGACTCTGAGACTCTGGGATGGAAAAAGTTGGCGGTGATTAGTAGGGCACCATAGCTCATAGCTCATCTTCCATAGCTCATTTTCCAACCCACACGCGTGGAGATGTTTTCGTGCATGTACCCATTGACTCTGAGACTCTGGGATGGAAAAAGTTGGCGGTGATTAGTAGGGCACCATAGCTCATAGCTCATCTTCCATAGCTCATCTTCCAACCCACACGCGTGGAGATGTTATCGTGCATGTACCTATTGACTCTAAGACTCTGGGATGGAAAAAGTTGGCGGTGGTCAGCAGGGCAATCTTTAAGGTTTCCATAGCTCATCTTCCAACCCACACGGGTGGTGATGTTATCGTGCATGTACCCATTGACTCTGAGACTCTGGGATGGAAAAAGTTGGCGGTGATTAGTAGGGCACCATAGCTCATAGCTCATCTTTCATAGCTCATCTTCCAACCCACACGCGTGGAGATGTTATCGTGCATGTACCCATTGACTCTGAGACTCTGGGATGGAAAAAGTTGGCGTTGAGTAGTAGGGCACCATAGCTCATAGCTCATCTTCCATAGCTCATCTTCCAACCCACACGCGTGGAGATGTTATCGTGCATGTACCCATTGACTCTGAGACTCTGGGATGGAAAAAGTTGGCGGTGATTAGTAGGGCAATTTTGAAGGTTTCCATAGCTCATCTTCCAACCCACACGCGTGGAGATGTTATCGTGCATGTACCCATTGACTCTGAGACTCTGGGATGGAAAAAGTTGGAGGTGATTAGTAGGGCACCATAGCTCATAGCTCATCTTCCATAGCTCATCTTCCATAGCTCATCTTCCAACCCACACGCGTGGAGATATTATCGTGCATGTACCCATTGACTCTAAGACTCTGGGATGGAAAAAGTTGGAGGTGATTAGTAGGGCACCATAGCTCATAGCTCATCTTCCATAGCTCATCTTCCAACCCACACGCGTGGAGATGTTATCGTGCATGTACCCATTGACTCTGAGACTCTGGGATGGAAAAAGTTGGCGTTGAGTAGTAGGGCACCATAGCTCATAGCTCATCTTCCATAGCTCATTTTCCAACCCACACGCGTGGAGATGTTTTCGTGCATGTACCCATTGACTCTGAGACTCTGGGATGGAAAAAGTTGGCGGTGATTAGTAGGGCAATTTTGAAGGTTTCCATAGCTCATCTTCCAACCCACACGCGTGGAGATGTTATCGTGCATGTACCCATTGACTCTAAGACTCTGGGATGGAAAAAGTTGGCGGTGATTAGTAGGGCACCATAGCTCATAGCTCATCTTCCATAGCTCATCTTCCAACCCACACGCGTGGAGATGTTATCGTGCATGTACCCATTGACTCTGAGACTCTGGGATGGAAAAAGTTGGCGGTGATTAGTAGGGCACCATAGCTCATAGCTCATCTTCCATAGCTCATCTTCCAACCCACACGCGTGGAGATGTTATCGTGCATGTACCCATTGACTCTAAGACTCTCGGATGGAAAAAGTTGGCGTTGAGTAGTAGGGCACCATAGCTCATAGCTCATATTCCATAGCTCATCTTCCAACCCACACGCGTGGAGATGTTATCGTGCATGTACCCATTGACTCTGAGACTCTGGGATGGAAAAAGTTGGCGGTGATTAGTAGGGCACCATAGCTCATAGCTCATCTTCCATAGCTCATCTTCCAACCCACACGCGTGGAGATGTTATCGTGCATGTACCCACTGACTCTAAGACTCTGGGATGGAAAAAGTTGGTGGTGATTAGTAGGGCACCATAGCTTATAGCTCATCTTCCATAGCTCATCTTCCAACCCACACGAGTGGAGATGTTATCGTGCATGTACCCATTGACTCTAAGACTCTGGGATGGAAAAAGTTGGCGTTGAGTAGTAGGGCACCATAGCTCATAGCTCATCTTCCATAGCTCATCTTCCAACCCACACGCGTGGAGATGTTATCGTGCATGTACCCATTGACTCTGAGACTCTGGGATGGAAAAAGTTGGCGGTGATTAGTAGGGCACCATAGCTCATAGCTCATCTTCCAACCCACACGCGTGGAGATGTTATCGTGCATGTACCCATTGACTCTGAGACTCTGGGATGGAAAAAGTTGGCGTTGAGTAGTAGGGCACCATAGCTCATAGCTCATCTTCCAACCCACACGCGTGGAGATGTTATCGTGCATGTACCCATTGACTCTGAGACTCTGGGATGGAAAAAGTTGGCGGTGATTAGTAGGGCAATTTTGAAGGTTTCCATAGCTCATCTTCCAACCCACACGCGTGGAGATGTTATCGTGCATGTACCCATTGACTCTGAGACTCTGGGACGGAAAAAGTTGGCGTTGAGTAGTAGGGCACCATAGCTCATAGCTCATCTTCCATAGCTCATCTTCCAACCCACACGCGTGGAGATGTTATCGTGCATGTACCCATTGACTCTAAGACTCTGGGATGGAAAAAGTTGGCGGTGATTAGTAGGGCACCATAGCTCATAGCTCATCTTCCATAGCTCATCTTCCAACCCACACGCGTGGAGATGTTATCGTGCATGTACCCATTGACTCTGAGACTCTGGGATGGAAAAAGTTGGCGGTGATTAGTAGGGCACCATAGCTCATAGCTCATCTTCCATAGCTCATCTTCCAACCCACACGCGTGGAGATGTTATCGTGCATGTAGCCACTGACTCTGAGACTCTGGGATGGAAAAAGTTGGCGGTGATTAGTAGGGCAATTTTGAAGGTTTCCATAGCTCATCTTCCAACCCACACGCGTGGAGATGTTATCGTGCATGTACCCATTGACTCTAAGACTCTGGGATGGAAAAAGTTGGCGGTGATTAGTAGGGCACCATAGCTCATAGCTCATCTTCCATAGCTCATCTTCCAACCCACACGCGTGGAGATGTTATCGTGCATGTACCTATTGACTCTAAGACTCTGGGATGGAAAAAGTTGGCGGTGGTCAGCAGGGCAATTTTTAAGGTTTCCATAGCTCATCTTCCAACCCACACGCGTGGAGATGTTATCGTGCATGTACCCACTGACTCTAAGACTCTGGGATGGCAAAAGTTGGCGGTGATAAGTAGGGCACCATAGCTCAAAGCTCATCTTCCATAGCTCATTTTCCAACCCACACGCGTGGAGATGTTATCGTGCATGTACCTATTGACTCTAAGACTCTGGGATGGAAAAAGTTGGCGGTGATTAGTAGGGCACCATAGCTCATAGCTCATCTTCCATAGCTCATCTTCCAACCCACACGCGTGGAGATGTTATCGTGCATGTACCCATTGACTCTAAGACTCTGGGATGGAAAAAGTTGGCGGTGATTAGTAGGGCACCACAGCTCATAGCTCATCTTCCATAGCTCATCTTCCAACCCACACGCGTGGAGATGTTATCGTGCATGTACCCATTGACTCTAAGACTCTGGGATGGAAAAAGTTGGCGGTGATTAGTAGGGCACCATAGCTCATAGCTCATCTTCCATAGCTCATCTTCCAACCCACACGCGTGGAGATGTTATCGTGCATGTACCTATTGACTCTAAGACTCTGGGATGGAAAAAGTTGGCGGTGGTCAGCAGGGCAATCTTTAAGGTTTCCATAGCTCATCTTCCAACCCACACGCGTGGAGATGTTATCGTGCATGTAGCCACTGACTCTGAGACTCTGGGATGGAAAAAGTTGGCGGTGATTAGTAGGGCAATTTTGAAGGTTTCCATAGCTCATCTTCCAACCCACACGCGTGGAGATGTTATCGTGCATGTACCCATTGACTCTAAGACTCTGGGATGGAAAAAGTTGGCGGTGATTAGTAGGGCACCATAGCTCATAGCTCATCTTCCATAGCTCATCTTCCAACCCACACGCGTGGAGATGTTATCGTGCATGTACCTATTGACTCTAAGACTCTGGGATGGAAAAAGCTGGCCGTGGTCAGTAGGGCAATTTTGAAGGTTTCCATAGCTCATCTTCCAACCCACACGCGTGGAGATGTTATCGTGCATGTACCCATTGACTCTGAGACTCTGGGATGGAAAAAGTTGGCTGTGATTAGTAGGGCACCATAGCTCATAGCTCATCTTCCATAGCTCATCTTCCAACCCACACGCGTGAAGATGTTATCGTGCATGTAGCCACTGACTCTAAGATTCTGGGATGGAAAAAGTTGGCGGTGATTAGTAGGGCACCATAGCTCATAGCTCATCTTCCATAGCTCATCTTCCAACCCACACGCGTGGAGATGTTATCGTGCATGTAGCCACTGACTCTGAGACTCTGGGATGGAAAAAGTTGGCGGTGATTAGTAGGGCAATTTGAAGGTTTCCATAGCTCATCTTCCAACCCACACGCGTGGAGATGTTATCGTGCATGTACCCATTGACTCTAAGACTCTGGGATGGAAAAAGTTGGCGGTGATTAGTAGGGCACCATAGCTCATAGCTCATCTTCCATAGCTCATCTTCCAACCCACACGCGTGGAGATGTTATCGTGCATGTACCCATTGACTCTGAGACTCTGGGATGGAAAAAGTTGGCGGTGGTCAGTAGGGCAATTTTGAACGCTTCCATAGCTCATCTTCCAACCCACACGCGTGGAGATGTTATCGTGCATGTACCCACTGACTCTAAGACTCTGGGATGGAAAAAGTTGGCGGTGATTAGTAGGGCACCATAGCTCATAGCTCATCTTCCAACCCACACGCGTGGAGATGTTATCGTGCATGTACCCATTGACTCTGAGACTCTGGGATGGAAAAAGTTGGCGGTGGTCAGTAGGGCAATTTTGAACGCTTCCATAGCTCATCTT
>CAKAIZ010000159.1:0-54378 GCA_916610145.1 Eristalis arbustorum | reverse complement strand
CTATGGAAGATGAGCTATGAGCTATGGTGCCCTACTAATCACCGCCAACTTTTTCCATCCCAGAGTTTTAGAGTCAATGGGTACATGCACGATAACATCTCCACGCGTGTGGGTTGGAAGATGAGCTATGGAAGATGAGCTATGAGCTATGGTGCCCTACTAATCACCGCCAACTTTTTCCATCCCAGAGTCTTAGAGTCAATGGGTACATGCACGATAACATCTCCACGCGTGTGGGTTGGAAAATGAGCTATGGAAGATGAGCTATGAGCTATGGTGCCCTACTAATCACCGCCAACTTTTTCCATCCCAGAGTCTCAGAGTCAATGGGTACATCCACGATAACATCTCCACGCGTGTGGGTTGGAAGATGAGCTATGGAAGATGAGCTATGAGCTATGGTGCCCTACTAATCACCGCCAACTTTTTCCATCCCAGAGTCTTAGAGTCAATGGGTACATGCACGATAACATCTCCACGCGTGTGGGTTGGAAGATGAGCTATGGAAACCTTCAAAATTGCCCTACTGACCACGGCCAACTTTTTCCATCCCAGAGTCTTAGAGTCAATAGGTACATGCACGATAACATCTCCACGCGTGTGGGTTGGAAGATGAGCTATGGAAACCTTCAAAATTGCCCTACTGACCACGGCCAACTTTTTCCATCCCAGAGTCTTAGAGTCAATAGGTACATGCACGATAACATCTCCACGCGTGTGGGTTGGAAGATGAGCTATGGAAGATGAGCTATGGAAGATGAGCTATGAGCTATGGTGCCCTACTAATCACCGCCAACTTTTTCCATCCCAGAGTCTTAGAGTCAGTGGGTACATGCACGATAACATCTCCACGCGTGTGGGTTGGAAGATGAGCTATGGAAACCTTCAAAATTGCCCTACTAATCACCGCCAACTTTTTCCATCCCAGAGTCTCAGAGTCAATGGGTACATGCACGATAACATCTCCACGCGTGTGGGTTGGAAGATGAGCTATGGAAGATGAGCTATGAGCTATGGTGCCCTACTAATCACCGCCAACTTTTTCCATCCCAGAGTCTTAGAGTCAATGGGTACATGCACGATAACATCTCCACGCGTGTGGGTTGGAAGATGAGCTATGGAAGATGAGCTATGAGCTATGGTGCCCTACTAATCACCGCCAACTTTTTCCATCCCAGAGTCTTAGAGTCAATGGGTACATGCACGATAACATCTCCACGCGTGTGGGTTGGAAGATGAGCTATGGAAACCTTCAAAATTGCCCTACTAATCACCGCCAACTTTTTCCATCCCAGAATCTCAGAGTCAATGGGTACATGCACGATAATATCTCCACGCGTGTGGGTTGGAAGATGAGCTATGGAAACCTTCAAAATTGCCCTACTGACCACGGCCAACTTTTTCCATCCCAGATTCTTAGAGTCAATGGATACATGCACGATAACATCTCCACGCGTGTGGGTTGGAAGATGAGCTATGGAAGATGAGCTATGGAAGATGAGCTATGGAAGATGAGCTATGGAAGATGAGCTATGAGCTATGGTGCCCTACTAATCACCGCCAACTTTTTCCATCCCAGAGTCTCAGAGTCAATGGGTACATGCACGATAACATCTCCGCGCGTGTGGGTTGGAAGATGAGCTATGGAAGATGAGCTATGAGCTATGGTGCCCTACACCGCCAACTTTTTCCATCCCAGAGTCTTAGAGTCAATGGGTACATGCACGATAACATCTCCACGCGTGTGGGTTGGAAAATGAGCTATGGAAGATGAGCTATGAGCTATGGTGCCCTACTAATCACCGCCAACTTTTTCCATCCCAGAGTCTTAGAGTCAGTGGGTACATGCACGATAACATCTCCACGCGTGTGGGTTGGAAGATGAGCTATGGAAGATGAGCTATGAGCTATGGTGCCCTACTAATCACCGCCAACTTTTTCCATCCCAGAGTCTTAGAGTCAGTGGGTACATGCACGATAACATCTCCACCCGTGTGGGTTGGAGGATGAGCTATGGAAAATGAGCTATGGAAGATGAGCTATGAGCTATGGTGCCCTACTAATCACCGCCAACTTTTTCCATCCCAGAGTCTTAGAGTCAATGGGTACATGCACGATAACATCTCCACCCGTGTGGGTTGGAAGATGAGCTATGGAAACCTTCAAAATTGCCCTACTAATCACCGCCAACTTTTTCCATCCCAGAGTCTTAGAGTCAGTGGCTACATGCACGATAACATCTCCACGCGTGTGGGTTGGAAGATGAGCTATGGAAGATGAGCTATGGAAGATGAGCTATGAGCTATGGTGCCCTACTAATCACCGCCAACTTTTTCCATCCCAGAGTCTCAGAGTCAATGGGTACATGCACGATAACATCTCCACGCGTGTGGGTTGGAAGATGAGCTATGGAAGATGAGCTATGAGCTATGGTGCCCTACTAATCACCGCCAAATTTTTCCATCCCAGAGTCTCAGAGTCAATGGGTACATGCACGATAACATCTCCGCGCGTGTGGGTTGGAAGATGAGCTATGGAAGATGAGCAATGAGCTATGGTGCCCTACTAATCACCGCCAACTTTTTCCATCCCAGAGTCTTAGAGTCAGTGGCTACATGCACGATAACATCTCCACGCGTGTGGGTTGGAAGATGAGCTATGAGCTATGGTGCCCTACTAATCACCGCCAACTTTTTCCATCCCAGAGTCTTAGAGTCAGTGGCTACATGCACGATAACATCTCCACGCGTGTGGGTTGGAAGATGAGCTATGGAAACCTTCAAAATTGCCCTACTAATCACCGCCAACTTTTTCCATCACAGAGTCTCAGAGTCAATGGGTACATGCACGATAACATCTCCACGCGTGTGGGTTGGAAGATGAGCTATGGAAGATGAGCTATGGAAGATGAGCTATGAGCTATGGTGCCCTACTAATCACCACCAACTTTTTCCATCCCAGAGTCTCAGAGTCAGTGGGTACATGCACGATAACATCTCCGCGCGTGTGGGTTGGAAGATGAGCTATGGAAGATGAGCTATGAGCTATGGTGCCCTACTAATCACCGCCAACTTTTTCCATCCCAGAGTCTTAGAGTCAGTGGCTACATGCACGATAACATCTCCACGCGTGTGGGTTGGAAGATGAGCTATGGAAACCTTCAAAATTGCCCTACTAATCACCGCCAACTTTTTCCATCCCAGAGTCTCAGAGTCAATGGGTACATGCACGATAACATCTCCACGCGTGTGGGTTGGAAGATGAGCTATGGAAGATGAGCTATGAGCTATGGTGCCCTACTAATCACCGCCAACTTTTTCCATCCCAGAGTCTTAGAGTCAATGGGTACATGCACGATAACATCTCCACGCGTGTGGGTTGGAAGATGAGCTATGGAAGATGAGCTATGGAAGATGAGCTATGGAAGATGAGCTATGGAAGATGAGCTATGAGCTATGGTGCCCTACTAATCACCGCCAACTTTTTCCATCCCAGAGTCTCAGAGTCAATGGGTACATGCACGATAACATCTCCACGCGTGTGGGTTGGAAGATGAGCTATGGAAGATGAGCTATGAGCTGTGGTGCCCTACTAATCACCGCCAACTTTTTCCATCCCAGAGTCTTAGAGTCAATGGGTACATGCACGATAACATCTCCACGCGTGTGGGTTGGAAGATGAGCTATGGAAACCTTCAAAATTGCCCTACTAATCACCGCCAACTTTTTCCATCCCAGAGTCTCAGAGTCAATGGGTACATGCACGATAATATCTCCACGCGTGTGGGTTGGAAGATGAGCTATGGAAACCTTCAAAATTGCCCTACTGACCACGGCCAACTTTTTCCATCCCAGATTCTTAGAGTCAATGGGTACATGCACGATAACATCTCCACGCGTGTGGGTTGGAAGATGAGCTATGGAAGATGAGCTATGAGCTATGGTGCCCTACTAATCACCGCCAACTTTTTCCATCCCAGAGTCTCAGAGTCAATGGGTACATGCACGATAACATCTCCACGCGTGTGGGTTGGAAGATGAGCTATGGAAGATGAGCTATGAGCTATGGTGCCCTACTAATCACCGCCAACTTTTTCCATCCCAGAGTCTTAGAGTCAATGGGTACATGCACGATAACATCTCCACGCGTGTGGGTTGGAAGATGAGCTATGAGCTATGGTGCCCTACTAATCACCGCCAACTTTTTCCATCCCAGAGTCTTAGAGTCAGTGGCTACATGCACGATAACATCTCCACGCGTGTGGGTTGGAAGATGAGCTATGGAAACCTTCAAAATTGCCCTACTAATCACCGCCAACTTTTTCCATCCCAGAGTCTCAGAGTCAATGGGTACATGCACGATAACATCTCCACGCGTGTGGGTTGGAAGATGAGCTATGGAAGATGAGCTATGAGCTATGGTGCCCTACTAATCACCGCCAACTTTTTCCATCCCAGAGTCTTAGAGTCAGTGGCTACATGCACGATAACATCTCCACGCGTGTGGGTTGGAAGATGAGCTATGGAAGATGAGCTATGAGCTATGGTGCCCTACTAATCACCGCCAGCTTTTTCCATCCCAGAGTCTTAGAGTCAGTGGGTACATGCACGATAACATCTCCACGCGTGTGGGTTGGAAGATGAGCTATGGAAACCTTCAAAATTGCCCTACTAATCACCGCCAACTTTTTCCATCCCAGAGTCTCAGAGTCAATGGGTACATGCACGAAAACATCTCCACGCGTGTGGGTTGGAAAATGAGCTATGGAAGATGAGCTATGAGCTATGGTGCCCTACTAATCACCGCCAACTTTTTCCATCCCAGAGTCTTAGAGTCAGTGGCTACATGCACGATAACATCTCCACGCGTGTGGGTTGGAAGATGAGCTATGAGCTATGGTGCCCTACTAATCACCGCCAACTTTTTCCATCCCAGAGTCTTAGAGTCAGTGGCTACATGCACGATAACATCTCCACGCGTGTGCGTTGGAAGATGAGCTATGGAAGATGAGCTATGAGCTATGGTGCCCTACTAATCACCGCCAACTTTTTCCATCCCAGAGTCTTAGAGTCAATGGGTACATGCACGATAACATCTCCACGCGTGTGGGTTGGAAGATGAGCTATGAGCTATGGTGCCCTACTAATCACCGCCAACTTTTTCCATCCCAGAGTCTTAGAGTCAGTGGCTACATGCACGATAACATCTCCACGCGTGTGGGTTGGAAGATGAGCTATGGAAGATGAGCTATGAGCTATGGTGCCCTACTAATCACCGCCAACTTTTTCCATCCCAGAGTCTCAGAGTCAATGGGTACATGCACGAAAACATCTCCACGCGTGTGAGTTGGAAGATGAGCTATGGAAGATGAGCTATGAGCTATGGTGCCCTACTAATCACCGCCAACTTTTTCCATCCCAGAGTCTTAGAGTCAGTGGCTACATGCACGATAACATCTCCACGCGTGTGGGTTGGAAGATGAGCTATGGAAACCTTCAAAATTGCCCTACTAATCACCGCCAACTTTTTCCATCCCAGAGTCTCAGAGTCAATGGGTACATGCACGATAACATCTCCACGCGTGTGGGTTGGAAGATGAGCTATGGAAACCTTCAAAATTGCCCTACTAATCACCGCCAACTTTTTCCATCCCAGAGTCTCAGAGTCAATGGGTACATGCACGATAACATCTCCACGCGTGTGGGTTGGAAGATGAGCTATGTAAGATGAGCTATGGAAAATGAGCTATGAGCTATGGTGCCCTACTAATCATCGCCAACTTTTTCCATCCCAGAGTCTTAGAGTCAATGGGTACATGCACGATAACATCACCACCCGTGTGGGTTGGAAGATGAGCTATGGAAACCTTCAAAATTGCCCTACTAATCACCGCCAACTTTTTCCATCCCAGAGTCTTAGAGTCAATGGGTACATGCACGATAACATCTCCACGCGTGTGGGTTGGAAGATGAGTTATGGAAGATGAGCTATGAGCTATGGTGCCCTACTAATCACCGCCAACTTTTTCCATCCCAGAGTCTTAGAGTCAATGGGTACATGCACGATAACATCTCCACGCGTGTGGGTTGGAAAATGAGCTATGGAAGATGAGCTATGAGCTATGGTGCCCTACTAATCACCGCCAACTTTTTCCATCCCAGAGTCTTAGAGTCAGTGGGTACATGCACGATAACATCTCCACGCGTGTGGGTTGGAAAATGAGCTATGGAAGATGAGCTATGAGCTATGGTGCCCTACTAATCACCGCCAACTTTTTCCATCCCAGAGTCTTAGAGTCAGTGGGTACATGCACGATAACATCTCCACGCGTGTGGGTTGGAAGATGAGTTATGGAAGATGAGCTATGAGCTATGGTGCCCTACTAATCACCGCCAACTTTTTCCATCCCAGAGTCTCAGAGTCAATGGGTACATGCACGATAACATCTCCACGCGTGTGGGTTGGAAGATGAGTTATGGAAGATGAGCTATGAGCTATGGTGCCCTACTAATCACCGCCAACTTTTTCCATCCCAGAGTCTTAGAGTCAATGGGTACATGCACGATAACATCTCCACGCGTGTGGGTTGGAAAATGAGCTATGGAAGATGAGCTATGAGCTATGGTGCCCTACTAATCACCGCCAACTTTTTCCATCCCAGAGTCGTAGAGTCAGTGGGTACATGCACGATAACATCTCCACCCGTGTGGGTTGGAAGATGAGCTATGGAAACCTTCAAAATTGCCCTACTAATCACCGCCAACTTTTTCCATCCCAGAGTCTTAGAGTCATTGGGTACATGCACGATAACATCTCCACGCGTGTGGGTTGGAAGATGAGTTATGGAAGATGAGCTATGAGCTATGGTGCCCTACTAATCACCGCCAACTTTTTCCATCCCAGAGTCTCAGAGTCAATGGGTACATGCACGATAACATCTCCACGCGTGTGGGTTGGAAGATGAGTTATGGAAGATGAGCTATGAGCTATGGTGCCCTACTAATCACCGCCAACTTTTTCCATCCCAGAGTCTTAGAGTCAATGGGTACATGCACGATAACATCTCCACGCGTGTGGGTTGGAAAATGAGCTATGGAAGATGAGCTATGAGCTATGGTGCCCTACTAATCACCGCCAACTTTTTCCATCCCAGAGTCTTAGAGTCAGTGGGTACATGCACGATAACATCTCCACGCGTGTGGGTTGGAAGATGAGTTATGGAAGATGAGCTATGAGCTATGGTGCCCTACTAATCACCGCCAACTTTTTCCATCCCAGAGTCTCAGAGTCAATGGGTACATGCACGATAACATCTCCACGCGTGTGGGTTGGAAGATGAGTTATGGAAGATGAGCTATGAGCTATGGTGCCCTACTAATCACCGCCAACTTTTTCCATCCCAGAGTCTTAGAGTCAATGGGTACATGCACGATAACATCTCCACGCGTGTGGGTTGGAAAATGAGCTATGGAAGATGAGCTATGAGCTATGGTGCCCTACTAATCACCGCCAACTTTTTCCATCCCAGAGTCGTAGAGTCAGTGGGTACATGCACGATAACATCTCCACCCGTGTGGGTTGGAAGATGAGCTATGGAAACCTTCAAAATTGCCCTACTAATCACCGCCAACTTTTTCCATCCCAGAGTCTTAGAGTCATTGGGTACATGCACGATAACATCTCCACGCGTGTGGGTTGGAAGATGAGCTATGGAAACCTTCAAAATTGCCCTACTAATCACCGCCAACTTTTTCCATCCCAGAGTCTCAGAGTCAATGGGTACATGCACGATAACATCTCCACGCGTGTGGGTTGGAAGATGAGCTATGAGCTATGGTGCCCTACTAATCACCGCCAACTTTTTCCATCCCAGAGTCTTAGAGTCAATGGGTACATGCACGATAACATCTCCACGCGTGTGGGTTGGAAAATGAGCTATGGAAGATGAGCTATGAGCTATGGTGCCCTACTAATCACCGCCAACTTTTTCCATCCCAGAGTCTTAGAGTCAGTGGGTACATGCACGATAACATCTCCACGCGTGTGGGTTGGAAGATGAGCTATGGAAGATGAGCTATGGAAGATGAGCTATGGAAGATGAGCTATGGAAGATGAGCTATGAGCTATGGTGCCCTACTAATCACCGCCAACTTTTTCCATCCCAGAGTCTTAGAGTCAGTGGGTACATGCACGATAACATCTCCACCCGTGTGGGTTGGAAGATGAGCTATGGAAACCTTCAAAATTGCCCTACTGACCACGGCCAACTTTTTCTATCCGAGAGTCTTAGAGTCAATAGGTACATGCACGATAAAATCTCCACGCGTGTGGATTGGAAGATGAGCTATGGAAGATGAGCTATGAGCTATGGTGCCCTACTAATCACCGCCAACTTTTTCCATCCCAGAGTCTCAGAGTCAATGGGTACATGCACGATAACATCTCCACGCGTGTGGGTTGGAAGATGAGCTATGGAAACCTTCAAAATTGCCCTACTAATCACCGCCAACTTTTTCCATCCCAAAGTCTCAGAGTCAATGGGTACATGCACGATAACATCTCCACGCGTGTGGGTTGGAAAATGAGCTATGGAAGATGAGCTATGAGCTATGGTGCCCTACTAATCACCGCCAACTTTTTCCATCCCAGAGTCTTAGAGTCAGTGGGTACATGCACGATAACATCTCCACGCGTGTGGGTTGGAAGATGAGCTATGGAAGATGAGCTATGGAAGATGAGCTATGGAAGATGAGCTATGAGCTATGGTGCCCTACTAATCACCGCCAACTTTTTCCATCCCAGAGTCTTAGAGTCAGTGGGTACATGCACGATAACATCTCCACCCGTGTGGGTTGGAAGATGAGCTATGGAAAATGAGCTATGGAAGATGAGCTATGAGCTATGGTGCCCTACTAATCACCGCCAACTTTTTCCATCCCAGAGTCTTAGAGTCAATGGGTACATGCACGATAACATCTCCACGCGTGTGGGTTGGAAAATGAGCTATGGAAGATGAGCTATGAGCTATGGTGCCCTACTAATCACCGCCAACTTTTTCCATCCCAGAGTCTCAGAGTCAATGGGTACATGCACGATAACATCTCCACGCGTGTGGGTTGGAAGATGAGCTATGGAAACCTTCAAAATTGCCCTACTAATCACCGCCAACTTTTTCCATCCCAGAGTCTCAGAGTCAATGGGTACATGCACGATAACATCTCCACGCGTGTGGGTTGGAAGATGAGCTATGAGCTATGGTGCCCTACTAATCACCGCCAACTTTTTCCATCCCAGAGTCTTAGAGTCAATGGGTACATGCACGATAACATCTCCACGCGTGTGGGTTGGAAGATGAGCTATGGAAGATGAGCTATGGAAGATGAGCTATGAGCTATGGTGCCCTACTAATCACCGCCAACTTTTTCCATCCCAGAGTCTTAGAGTCAATGGGTACATGCACGATAATATCTCCACGCGTGTGGGTTGGAAGATGAGCTATGAGCTATGGTGCCCTACTAATCACCGCCAACTTTTTCCATCCCAGAGTCTCAGAGTCAATGGGTACATGCACGATAACATCGCCACGCGTGTGGGTTGGAAGATGAGCTATGGAAGATGAGCTATGAGCTATGGTGCCCTACTAATCACCGCCAACATTTTCCATCCCAGAGTCTCAGAGTCAATGGGTACATGCACGATAACATCTCCACGCGTGTGGGTTGGAAGATGAGCTATGGAAGATGAGCTATGGAAGATGAGCTATGAGCTATGGTGCCCTACTAATCACCGCCAACTTTTTCCATCCCAGAGTCTTAGAGTCAGTGGGTACATGCACGATAACATCTCCACCCGTGTGGGTTGGAAGATGAGCTATGGAAACCTTCAAAATTGCCCTACTAATCACCGCCAACTTTTTCCATCCCAGAGTCTCAGAGTCAATGGGTACATGCACGATAACATCTCCACGCGTGTGGGTTGGAAGATGAGCTATGGAAACCTTCAAAATTGCCCTACTGACCACGGCCAACTTTTTCCATCCCAGATTCTTAGAGTCAATAGGTACATGCACGATAACATCTCCACGCGTGTGGGTTGGAAGATGAGCTATGGAAACCTTCAAAATTGCCCTACTGACCACGGCCAACTTTTTCCATCCCAGAGTCTTAGAGTCAATGGGTGCATGCACGATAACATCTCCACGCGTGTGGGTTGGAAGATGAGCTATGGAAACCTTCAAAATTGCCCTACTAATCACCGCCAACTTTTTCCATCCCAGAGTCTTAGAGTCAGTGGGTACATGCACGATAACATCTCCACGCGTGTGGGTTGGAAGATGAGCTATGGAAGATGAGCTATGAGCTATGGTGCCCTACTAATCACCGCCAACTTTTTCCATCCCAGAGTCTTAGAGTCAATGGGTACATGCACGATAACATCTCCACGCGTGTGGGTTGGAAGATGAGCTATGGAAGATGAGCTATGAGCTATGGTGCCCTACTAATCACCGCCAACTTTTTCCATCCCAGAGTCTTAGAGTCAATGGGTACATGCACGATAACATCTCCACGCGTGTGGGTTGGAAGATGAGCTATGGAAACCTTCAAAATTGCCCTACTAATCACCGCCAACTTTTTCCATCCCAGAGTCTTAGAGTCAGTGGGTACATGCACGATAACATCTCCACGCGTGTGGGTTGGAAGATGAGCTATGGAAGATGAGCTATGAGCTATGGTGCCCTACTAATCACCGCCAACTTTTTCCATCCCAGAGTCTCAGAGTCAATGGGTACATGCACGATAACATCTCCACGCGTGTGGGTTGGAAGATGAGCTATGGAAGATGAGCTATGGAAGATGAGCTATGAGCTATGGTGCCCTACTAATCACCGCCAACTTTTTCCATCCCAGAGTCTTAGAGTCAATGGGTACATGCACGATAACATCTCCACGCGTGTGGATTGGAAGATGAGCTATGGAAGATCAGCTATGGAAGATGAGCTATGGAAGATGAGCTATGAGCTATGGTGCCCTACTAATCACCGCCAACTTTTTCCATCCCAGAGTCTTAGAGTCAATGGGTACATGCACGATAACATCTCCACGCGTGTGGGTTGGAAGATGAGCTATGGAAGATGAGCTATGGAAGATGAGCTATGGAAGATGAGCTATGAGCTATGGTGCCCTACTAATCACCGCCAACTTTTTCCATCCCAGAGTCTTAGAGTCAATGGGTACATGCACGATAACATCTCCACGCGTGTGGGTTGGAAGGTGAGCTATGGAAACCTTCAAAATTGCCCTACTAATCACCGCCAACTTTTTCCATCCCAGAGTCTCAGAGTCAATGGGTACATGCACGATAACATCTCCACGCGTGTGGGTTGGAAGATGAGCTATGGAAGATGAGCTATGAGCTATGGTGCCCTACTAATCACCGCCAACTTTTGCCATCCCAGAGTCTCAGAGTCAATGGGTACATGCACGATAATATCTCCACGCGTGTGGGTTGGAAGATGAGCTATGAGCTATGGTGCCCTACTAATCACCGCCAACTTTTTCCATCCCAGAGTCTCAGAGTCAATGGGTACATGCACGAAAACATCTCCACGCGTGTGGGTTGGAAAATGAGCTATGGAAGATGAGCTATGAGCTATGGTGCCATACTACTCAACGCCAACTTTTTCCATCCCAGAGTCTTAGAGTCAATGGGTACATGCACGATAACATCTCCACGCGTGTGGGTTGGAAGATGAGCTATGGAAGATGAGCTATGAGCTATGGTGCCCTACTAATCACCGCCAACTTTTTCCATCCGAGAGTCTTAGAGTCAATAGGTACATGCACGATAACATCTCCACGCGTGTGGGTTGGAAGATGAGCTATGGAAGATCAGCTATGAGCTATGGTGCCCTACTAATCACCGCCAACTTTTTCCATCCCAGAGTCTTAGAGTCAGTGGGTACATGCACGATAACATCTCCACGCGTGTGGGTTGGAAGATGAGCTATGGAAGATGAGCTATGAGCTATGGTGCCCTACTACTCAACGCCAACTTTTTCCATCCCAGAGTCTCAGAGTCAATGGGTACATGCACGATAACATCTCCACGCGTGTGGGTTGGAAGATGAGCTATAGAAGATGAGCTATGAGCTATGGTGCCCTACTAATCACCGCCAACTTTTTCCATCCCAGAGTCTCAGAGTCAATGGGTACATGCACAATAACATCTCCACGCGTGTGGGTTGGAAGCTGAGCTATGAGCTATGGTACCCTACTAATCACCGCCAACTTTTTCCATCCCAGAGTCTCAGAGTCAATGGGTACATGCACGATAACATCTCCACGCGTGTGGGTTGGAAGATGAGCTATGGAAGATGAGCTATGGAAGATGAGCTATGAGCTATGGTGCCCTACTAATCACCGCCAACTTTTTCCATCCCAGAGTCTCAGAGTCAATGGGTACATGCACGATAACATCTCCACGCGTGTGGGTTGGAAGATGAGCTATGAGCTATGGTGCCCTACTAATCACCGCCAACTTTTTCCATCCCAGAGTCTTAGAGTCAGTGGGTACATGCACGATAACATCTCCACGCGTGTGGGTTGGAAGATGAGCTATGGAAGATGAGCTATGAGCTATGGTGCCCTACTAATCACCGCCAACTTTTTCCATCCCAGAGTCTTAGAGTCAATGGGTACATGCACGATAACATCACCACCCGTGTGGGTTGGAAGATGAGCTATGGAAACCTTAAAGATTGCCCTACTAATCACCGCCAACTTTTTCCATCCCAGAGTCTCAGAGTCAATGGGTACATGCACGATAACATCTCCACGCGTGTGGGTTGGAAGATGAGCTATGGAAACCTTCAAAATTGCCCTACTAATCACCGCCAACTTTTTCCATCCCAGAGTCTCAGAGTCAATGGGTACATGCACGAAAACATCTCCACGCGTGTGGGTTGGAAGATGAGCTATGGAAGATGAGCTATGGAAGATGAGCTATGATCTATGGTGCCCTACTAATCACCGCCAACTTTTTCCATCCCAGAGTCTCAGAGTCAATGGGTACATGCACGATAACATCTCCACGCGTGTGGGTTGGAAGATGAGCTATGGAAACCTTCAAAATTGCCCTACTAATCACCGCCAACTTTTGCCATCCCAGAGTCTCAGAGTCAATGGGTACATGCACGATAACATCTTCACGCGTGTGGGTTGGAAGATGAGCTATGAGCTATGGTGCCCTACTAATCACCGCCAACTTTTTCCATCCCAGAGTCTTAGAGTCAGTGGCTACATGCACGATAACATCTCCACGCGTGTGGGTTGGAAGATGAGCTATGGAAACCTTCAAAATTGCCCTACTGACCACGGCCAACTTTTTCCATCCCAGAGTCTTAGAGTCAGTGGGTACATGCACGATAACATCTCCACGCGTGTGGGTTGGAAGATGAGCTATGAGCTATGGTGCCCTACTAATCACCGCCAACTTTTTCCATCCCAGAGTCTTAGAGTCAGTGGGTACATGCACGATAACATCTCCACGCGTGTGGGTTGGAAAATGAGCTATGGAAGATGAGCTATGAGCTATGGTGCCCTACTAATCACCGCCAACTTTTTCCATCCCAGAGTCTTAGAGTCAATGGGTACATGCACGATAACATCTCCACGCGTGTGGGTTGGAAGATGAGCTATGGAAGATGAGCTATGGAAGATGAGCTATGAGCTATGGTGCCCTACTAATCACCGCCAACTTTTTCCATCCCAGAGTCTCAGAGTCAATGGGTACATGCACGAAAACATCTCCACGCGTGTGGGTTGGAAGATGAGCTATGGAAGATGAGCTATGGAAGATGAGCTATGAGCTATGGTGCCCTACTAATCACCGCCAACTTTTTCCATCCCAGAGTCTCAGAGTCAATGGGTACATGCACGATAACATCTCCACGCGTGTGGATTGGAAGATGAGCTATGGAAGATGAGCTATGAGCTATGGTGCCCTACTACTCAACGCCAACTTTTTCCATCCCAGAGTCTCAGAGTCAATGGGTACATGCACGATAACATCTCCACGCGTGTGGGTTGGAAGATGAGCTATGGAAGATGAGCTATGAGCTATGGTGCCCTACTAATCACCACCAACTTTTTCCATCCCAGAGTCTTAGAGTCAGTGGGTACATGCACGATAACATCTCCACGCGTGTGGGTTGGAAAATGAGCTATGGAAGATGAGCTATGAGCTATGGTGCCCTACTAATCACCGCCAACTTTTTCCATCCCAGAGTCTCAGAGTCAATGGGTACATGCACGATAACATCACCACGCGTGTGGGTTGGAAGATGAGCTATGGAAACCTTCAAAATTGCCCTACTAATCACCGCCAACTTTTTCCATCCCAGAGTCTTAGAGTCAATAGGTACATGCACGATAACATCTCCACGCGTGTGGGTTGGAAGATGAGCTATGGAAGATGAGCTATAAGCTATGGTGCCCTACTAATCACCGCCAACTTTTTCCATCCCAGAGTCTCAGAGTCAATAGGTACATGCACGATAACATCTCCACGCGTGTGGGTTGGAAGATGAGCTATGGAAACCTTCAAAATTGCCCTACTAATCACCGCCAACTTTTTCCATCCCAGAGTCTTAGAGTCAGTGGCTACATGCACGATAACATCTCCACGCGTGTGGGTTGGAAGATGAGCTATGGAAGATGAGCTATGGAAGATGAGCTATGAGCTATGGTGCCCTACTAATCACCGCCAACTTTTTCCATCCCAGAGTCTTAGAGTCAATGGGTACATGCACGATAACATCTCCACGCGTGTGGGTTGGAAGATGAGCTATGGAAACCTTCAAAATTGCCCTACTAATCACCGCCAACTTTTTCCATCCCAGAGTCTCAGAGTCAATGGGTACATGCACGATAACATCTCCACGCGTGTGGGTTGGAAGATGAGCTATGGAAACCTTCAAAATTGCCCTACTAATCACCGCCAACTTTTTCCATCCCAGAGTCTCAGAGTCAATGGGTACATGCACGATAACATCACCACCCGTGTGGGTTGGAAGATGAGCTGTGGAAACCTTCAAAATTGCCCTACTAATCACCGCCAACTTTTTCCATCCCAGAGTCTCAGAGTCAATGGGTACATGCACGAAAACATCTCCACGCGTGTGGGTTGGAAAATGAGCTATGGAAGATGAGCTATGAGCTATGGTGCCCTACTACTCAACGCCAACTTTTTCCATCCCAGAGTCTCAGAGTCAGTGGGTACATGCACGATAACATCTCCACGCGTGTGGGTTGGAAGATGAGCTATGAGCTATGGTGCCCTACTAATCACCGCCAACTTTTTCCATCCCAGAGTCTCAGAGTCAATGGGTACATGCACGATAACATCTCCACGCGTGTGGGTTGGAAGATGAGCTATGGAAGATGAGCTATGGAAGATGAGCTATGAGCTATGGTGCCCTACTAATCACCGCCAACTTTTCCATCCAGAGTCTTAGAGTCAATGGGTACATGCACGATAACATCTCCACGCGTGTGGGTTGGAAGATGAGCTATGGAAACCTTCAAAATTGCCCTACTGACCACGGCCAACTTTTTCCATCCCAAAAGTCTTAGAGTCAATAGGTACATGCACGATAACATCTCCACGCGTGTGGGTTGGAAGATGAGCTATGAGCTATGGTGCCCTACTAATCACCGCCAACTTTTTCCATCCCAGAGTCTTAGAGTCAATGGGTACATGCACGATAACATCTCCACGCGTGTGGGTTGGAAGATGAGCTATGAGCTATGGTGCCCTACTAATCACCGCCAAATTTTTCCATCCCAGAGTCTCAGAGTCAATGGGTACATGCACGAAAACATCTCCACGCGTGTGGGTTGGAAAATGAGCTATGGAAGATGAGCTATGAGCTATGGTGCCCTACTAATCACCGCCAACTTTTTCCATCCCAGAGTCTTAGAGTCAGTGGGTACATGCACGATAACATCTCCACGCGTGTGGGTTGGAAGATGAGCTATGGAAACCTTCAAAATTGCCCTACTAATCACCGCCAACTTTTTCCATCCCAGAGTCTCAGAGTCAATGGGTACATGCACGAAAACATCTCCACGCGTGTGGGTTGGAAAATGAGCTATGGAAGATGAGCTATGAGCTATGGTGCCCTACTAATCACCGCCAACTTTTTCCATCCCAGAGTCTTAGAGTCAATGGGTACATGCACGATAACATCTCCACGCGTGTGGATTGGAAGATGAGCTATGGAAGATGAGCTATGAGCTATGGTACCCTACTAATCACCGCCAACTTTTTCCATCCCAGAGTCTCAGAGTCAATGGGTACATGCACGATAACATCTCCACGCGTATGGGTTGGAAGATGAGCTATGGAAGATGAGCTATGAGCTATGGTGCCCTACTAATCACCGCCAACTTTTTCCATCCCAGAGTCTTAGAGTCAATGGGTACATGCACGATAACATCTCCACGCGTGTGGGTTGGAAGATGAGCTATGGAAGATGAGCTATGAGCTATGGTACCCTACTAATCACCGCCAACTTTTTCCATCCATAGTCCTCAGAGTCAATGGGTACATGCACGATAACATCTCCACGCGTGTGGGTTGGAAGATGAGCTATGAGCTATGGTGCCCTACTAATCACCGCCAACTTTTTCCATCCCAGATTCTTAGAGTCAGTGGCTACATGCACGGTAACATATCCACGCGTGTAGGTTGGAAGATGAGCTATGAGCTATGGTGCCCTACTAATCACCGCCAACTTTTCCATCCCAGAGTCTTAGAGTCAGTGGGTACATGCACGATAACATCTCCACGCGTGTGGGTTGGAAGATGAGCTATGGAAGATGAGCTATGAGCTATGGTGCCCTACTAATCACCGCCAACTTTTTCATCCCAGAGTCTTAGAGTCAGTGGGTACATGCACGATAACATCACCGCCCGTGTGGATTGGAAGATGAGCTATGGAAGCGTTCAAAATTGCCCTACTGACCACCGCCAACTTTTTCCGTCCCAGAGTCTCAGAGTCAATGGGTACATGCACGATAACATCACCGCCCGTGTGGATTGGAAGATGAGCTATGGAAGATGAGCTATGAGCTATGGTGCCCTACTAATCACCGCCAACTTTTTCCATCCCAGAGTCTTAGAGTCAGTGGGTACATGCACGATAACATCTCCACGCGTGTGGGTTGGAAGATGAGCTATGGAAACCTTCAAAATTGCCCTACTAATCACCGCCAACTTTTGCCAGCCAGAGTCTCAGAGTCAATGGGTACATGCACGATAACATCTCCACGCGTGTGGGTTGGAAGATGAGTTATGGAAGATGAGCTATGAGCTATGGTGCCCTACTAATCACCGCCAACTTTTTCCATCCCAGAGTCTTAGAGTCAGTGGGTACATGCACGATAACATCTCCACGCGTGTGGGTTGGAAGATGAGCTATGGAAGATGAGCTATGAGCTATGGTGCCCTACTAATCACCGCCAACTTTTTCATCCCAGAGTCTTAGAGTCAGTGGGTACATGCACGATAACATCACCGCCCGTGTGGATTGGAAGATGAGCTATGGAAGCGTTCAAAATTGCCCTACTGACCACCGCCAACTTTTTCCATCCAGAGTCTTAGAGTCAGTGGGTACATGCACGATAACATCTCCACGCGTGTGGGTTTGAAGATGAGCTATGGAAGATGAGCTATGAGCTATGGTGCCCTACTAATCACCGCCAACTTTTTCCATCCCAGAGTCTCAGAGTCAATGGGTACATGCACGATAACATCTCCACGCGTGTGGGTTGGAAGATGAGCTATGGAAGATGAGCTATGAGCTATGGTGCCCTACTAATCACCGCCAACTTTTTCCATCCCAGAGTCTTAGAGTCAGTGGGTACATGCACGATAACATCTCCACGCGTGTGGGTTGGAAGATGAGCTATGGAAACCTTCAAAATTGCCCTACTAATCACCGCCAACTTTTTCCATCCCAGAGTCTTAGAGTCAATGGGTACATGCACGATAACATCTCCACGCGTGTGGGTTGGAAGATGAGCTATGGAAACCTTCAAAATTGCCCTACTGACCACGGCCAACTTTTTCCATCCCAGAGTCTTAGAGTCAGTGGCTACATGCACGATAACATCTCCACGCGTGTGGGTTGGAAGATGAGCTATGGAAGATGAGCTATGAGCTATGGTGCCCTACTAATCACCGCCAACTTTTTCCATCCCAGAGTCTTAGAGTCAGTGGGTACATGCACGATAACATCTCCACGCGTGTGGGTTGGAAGATGAGCTATGGAAGATGAGCTATGAGCTATGGTGCACTATTAATCAAAGCTAACTTTTTCCATCCCAGAGTCTTAGAGTCAGTGGGTACATGTACGATAACATCTCCACGCGTGTGGGTTGGAAGATGAGCTATGGAAACCTTCAAATTGCCTACTAATCACCGCCAACTTTTTCCATCCCAGAGTCTTAGAGTCAATGGGTACATGCACGATAACATCTCCACGCGTGTGGGTTGGAAGATGAGCTATGGAAACCTTAAAAATTGCCCTACTGACCACGGCCAACTTTTTCCATCCCAGAGTCTCAGAGTCAATGGGTACATGCACGATAACATCACCACCCGTGTGGGTTGGAAGATGAGCTATGGAAGATGAGCTATGAGCTATGGTGCCCTACTAATCACCGCCAACTTTTTCCATCCCAGAGTCTTAGAGTCAGTGGGTACATGCACGATAACATCTCCACGCGTGTGGGTTGGAAGATGAGCTATGGAAGATGAGCTATGAGCTATGGTGCCCTACTAATCACCGCCAACTTTTTCCATCCCAGAGTCTCAGAGTCAATGGGTACATGCACGATAACATCTCCACGCGTGTGGGTTGGAAGATGAGCTATGGAAACCTTCAAAATTGCCCTACTAATCACCGCCAACTTTTTCCATCCCAGAGTCTCAGAGTCAATGGGTACATGCACGATAACATCACCACCCGTGTGGGTTGGAAGATGAGCTATGGAAGATGAGCTATGAGCTATGGTGCCCTACTAATCACCGCCAACTTTTTCCATCCCAGAGTCTCAGAGTCAATGGGTACATGCACGATAACATCTCCACGCGTGTGGGTTGGAAGATGAGCTATGGAAACCTTCAAAATTGCCCTACTAATCACCGCCAACTTTTTCCATCCAGAGTCTCAGAGTCAATGGGTACATGCACGAAAACATCTCCACGCGTGTGGGTTGGAAAATGAGCTATGGAAGATGAGCTATGAGCTATGGTGCCCTACTAATCACCGCCAACTTTTTCCATCCCAGAGTCTCAGAGTCAATGGGTACATGTACGATAACATCTCCACGCGTGTGGGTTGGAAAATGAGCTATGGAAGATGAGCTATGAGCTATGGTGCCCTACTAATCACCGCCAACTTTTTCCATCCCAGAGTCTTAGAGTCAGTGGCTACATGCACGATAACATCTCCACGCGTGTGGGATGAGCTATGGTGCCCTACTAATCACCGCCAACTTTTTCCATCCCAGAGTCTCAGAGTCAATGGGTACATGCACGATAACATCTCCACGCGTGTGGGTTGGAAGATGAGCTATGAGCTATGGTGCCCTACTACTCAACGCCAACTTTTTCCATCCCAGAGTCTCAGAGTCAATGGGTACATGCACGATAACATCTCCACGCGTGTGGGTTGGAAGATGAGCTATGAGCTATGGTGCCCTACTAATCACCGC
Organism: Eristalis arbustorum; assembly: GCA_916610145.1. NCBI lineage: Eukaryota > Metazoa > Arthropoda > Insecta > Diptera > Syrphidae > Eristalis > Eristalis arbustorum. The sequence continues at coordinate 34,597 of CAKAIZ010000159.1, read as the reverse complement.
CAACTTTTTCCATCCCAGAGTCTCAGAGTCAATGGGTACATGCACGAAACATCTCCACGCGTGTGGGTTGGAAAATGAGCTATGGAAGATGAGCTATGGAAGATGAGCTATGAGCTATGGTGCCCTACTAATCACCGCCAACTTTTTCCATCCCAGAGTCTCAGAGTCAATGGGTACATGCACGATAACATCTCCACGCGTATGGTTGGAAGATGAGCTATGGAAGATGAGCTATGAGCTATGGTGCCCTACTAATCACCGCCAACTTTTTCCATCCCAGAGTCTTAGAGTCAGTGGCTACATGCACGATAACATCTCCACGCGTGTGGGTTGGAAGATGAGCTATGGAAGATGAGCTATGAGCTATGGTGCCCTACTAATCACCGCCAACTTTTTCCATCCCAGAGTCTTAGAGTCAGTGGGTACATGCACGATAACATCTCCACGCGTGTGGGTTGGAAGATGAGCTATGGAAGATGAGCTATGAGCTATGGTGCCCTACTAATCACCGCCAACTTTTTCCATCCCAGAGTCTTAGAGTCAGTGGCTACATGCACGATAACATCTCCACGCGTGTGGGTTGGAAGATGAGCTATGGAAGATGAGCTATGAGCTATGGTGCCCTACTAATCACCGCCAACTTTTTCCATCCCAGAGTCTCAGAGTCAATGGGTACATGCACGATAACATCTCCACGCGTGTGGGTTGGAAGATGAGCTATGAGCTATGGTGCCCTACTACTCAACGCCAACTTTTTCCATCCCAGAGTCTCAGAGTCAATGGGTACATGCACGATAACATCTCCACGCGTGTGGGTTGGAAGATGAGCTATGAGCTATGGTGCCCTACTAATCACCGCCAACTTTTTCCATCCCAGAGTCTCAGAGTCAATGGGTACATGCACGAAAACATCTCCACGCGTGTGGGTTGGAAAATGAGCTATGGAAGATGAGCTATGGAAGATGAGCTATGGAAGATGAGCTATGAGCTATGGTGCCCTACTAATCACCGCCAACTTTTTCCATCCCAGAGTCTCAGAGTCAATGGGTACATGCACGATAACATCTCCACGCGTGTGGGTTGGAAGATGAGCTATGGAAGATGAGCTATGAGCTATGGTGCCCTACTAATCACCGCCAACTTTTTCCATCCCAGAGTCTTAGAGTCAGTGGCTACATGCACGATAACATCTCCACGCGTGTGGGTTGGAAGATGAGCTATGGAAGATGAGCTATGAGCTATGGTGCCCTACTAATCACCGCCAACTTTTTCCATCCCAGAGTCTTAGAGTCAGTGGGTACATGCACGATAACATCTCCACGCGTGTGGGTTGGAAGATGAGCTATGGAAGATGAGCTATGAGCTATGGTGCCCTACTAATCACCGCCAACTTTTTCCTTCCCAGAGTCTTAGAGTCAGTGGCTACATGCACGATAACATCTCAACGCGTGTGGGTTGGAAGATGAGCTATGGAAGATGAGCTATGAGCTATGGTGCCCTACTAATCACCGCCAACTTTTTCCATCCCAGAGTCTCAGAGTCAATGGGTACATGCACGAAAACATCTCCACGCGTGTGGGTTGGAAGATGAGCTATGGAAGATGAGCTATGAGCTATGGTGCCCTACTAATCACCGCCAACTTTTTCCATCCCAGAGTCTCAGAGTCAATGGGTACATGCACGATAACATCACCACCCGTGTGGGTTGGAAGATGAGCTATGGAAGATGAGCTATGAGCTATGGTGCCCTACTACTCAACGCCAACTTTTTCCATCCCAGAGTCTCAGAGTCAATGGGTACATGCACGATAACATCTCCACGCGTGTGGGTTGGAAGATGAGCTATGAGCTATGGTGCCCTACTACTCAACGCCAACTTTTTCCATCCCAGAGTCTCAGAGTCAATGGGTACATGCACGATAACATCTCCACGCGTGTGGGTTGGAAGATGAGCTATGAGCTATGGTGCCCTACTAATCACCGCCAACTTTTTCCATCCCAGAGTCTCAGAGTCAATGGGTACATGCACGAAAACATCTCCACGCGTGTGGGTTGGAAAATGAGCTATGGAAGATGAGCTATGGAAGATGAGCTATGAGCTATGGTGCCCTACTAATCACCGCCAACTTTTTCCATCCCAGAGTCTCAGAGTCAATGGGTACATGCACGATAACATCTCCACGCGTGTGGGTTGGAAGATGAGCTATGGAAGATGAGCTATGAGCTATGGTGCCCTACTAATCACCGCCAACTTTTTCCATCCCAGTGTCTTAGAGTCAGTGGCTACATGCACGATAACATCTCCACGCGTGTGGGTTGGAAGATGAGCTATGGAAGACGAGCTATGACCTATGGTGCCCTACTAATCACCGCCAACTTTTTCCATCCCAGAGTCTTAGAGTCAGTGGGTACATGCACGATAACATCTCCACGCGTGTGGGTTGGAAGATGAGCTATGGAAGATGAGCTATGAGCTATGGTGCCCTACTAATCACCGCCAACTTTTTCCATCCCAGAGTCTTAGAGTCAGTGGCTACATGCACGATAACATCTCCACGCGTGTGGGTTGGAAGATGAGCTATGGAAGATGAGCTATGAGCTATGGTGCCCTACTAATCACCGCCAACTTTTTCCATCCCAGAGTCTCAGAGTCAATGGGTACATGCACGATAACATCTCCACGCGTGTGGGTTGGAAGATGAGCTATGGAAGATGAGCTATGAGCTATGGTGCCCTACTAATCACCGCCAACTTTTTCCATCCCAGAGTCTCAGAGTCAATGGGTACATGCACGAAAACATCTCCACGCGTGTGGGTTGGAAAATGAGCTATGGAAGATGGGCTATGGAAGATGAGCTATGAGCTATGGTGCCCTACTAATCACCGCCAACTTTTTCCATCCCAGAGTCTCAGAGTCAATGGGTACATGCACGATAACATCTCCACGCGTGTGGGTTGGAAGATGAGCTATGGAAGATGAGCTATGGAAGATGAGCTATGAGCTATGGTGCCCTACTAATCACCGCCAACTTTTTCCATCCCAGAGTCTCAGAGTCAATGGGTACATGCACTATAACATCTCCACGCGTGTGGGTTGGAAGATGAGCTATGGAAGATGAGCTATGAGCTATGGTGCCCTACTAATCACCGCCAACTTTTTCCATCCCAGAGTCTTAGAGTCAGTGGCTACATGCACGATAACATCTCCACGCGTGTGGGTTGGAAGATGAGCTATGGAAGATGAGCTATGAGCTATGGTGCCCTACTAATCACCGCCAACTTTTTCCATCCCAGAGTCTTAGAGTCAGTGGGTACATGCACGATAACATCTCCACGCGTGTGGGTTGGAAGATGAGCTATGGAAGATGAGCTATGAGCTATGGTGCCCTACTAATCACCGCCAACTTTTTCCATCCCAGAGTCTTAGAGTCAGTGGCTACATGCACGATAACATCTCCACGCGTGTGGGTTGGAAGATGAGCTATGGAAGATGAGCTATGAGCTATGGTGCCCTACTAATCACCGCCAACTTTTTCCATCCCAGAGTCTCAGAGTCAATGGGTACATGCACGAAAACATCTCCACGCGTGTGGGTTGGAAGATGAGCTATGGAAGATGAGCTATGAGCTATGGTGCCCTACTAATCACCGCCAACTTTTTCCATCCCAGAGTCTCAGAGTCAATGGGTACATGCACGATAACATCTCCACGCGTGTGGGTTGGAAGATGAGCTATGGAAACCTTAAAAATTGCCCTACTGACCACGGCCAACTTTTTCCATCCCAGAGTCTCAGAGTCAATGGGTACATGCACGATAACATCACCACCCGTGTGGGTTGGAAGATGAGCTATGGAAGATGAGCTATGAGCTATGGTGCCCTACTAATCACCGCCAACTTTTTCCATCCCAGAGTCTTAGAGTCAGTGGCTACATGCACGATAACATCTCCACGCGTGTGGGTTGGAAGATGAGCTATGGAAGATGAGCTATGAGCTATGGTGCCCTACTAATCAACGCCAACTTTTTCCATCCCAGAGTCTTAGAGTCAATGGGTACATGCACGATAACATCTCCACGCGTGTGGGTTGGAAGATGAGCTATAAGCTATGGTGCCCTACTAATCACCGCCAACTTTTTCCATCCCAGAGTCTCAGAGTCAATGGGTACATGCACGATAACATCTCCACGCGTGTGGGTTGGAAGATGAGCTATGGAAGATGAGCTATGAGCTATGGTGCCCTACTAATCACCGCCAACTTTTTCCATCCCAGAGTCTCAGAGTCAATGGGTACATGCACGATAACATCTCCACGCGTGTGGGTTGGAAGATGAGCTATGGAAGATGAGCTATGAGCTATGGTGCCCTACTACTCAACGCCAACTTTTTCCATCCCAGAGTCTCAGAGTCAATGGGTACATGCACGATAACATCTCCACGCGTGTGGGTTGGAAAATGAGCTATGGAAGATGAGCTATGAGCCATGGTGCCCTACTACTCAACGCCAAATTTTTCCATCACAGAGTCTCAGAGTCAATGGGTACATGCACGATAACATCTCCACGCGTGTGGGTTGGAAGATGAGCTATGGAAGATGAGCTATGAGCTATGGTGCCCTACTACTCAACGCCAACTTTTTCCATCCCAGAGTCTTAGAGTCAATGGGTACATGCACGATAACATCTCCACGCGTGTGGGTTGGAAGATGAGCTATGGAAGATGAGCTATGAGCTATGGTGCCCTACTAATCACCGCCAACTTTTTCCATCCCAGAGTCTCAGAGTCAATGGGTACATGCACGATAACATCTCCACGCGTGTGGGTTGGAAGATGAGCTATGGAAGATGAGCTATGAGCTATGGTGCCCTACTAATCACCGCCAACTTTTTCCATCCCAGAGTCTCAGAGTCAATGGGTACATGCACGATAACATCTCCACGCGTGTGGGTTGGAAGATGAGCTATGGAAACCTTCAAAATTGCCCTACTAATCACCGCCAACTTTTTCCATCCCAGAGTCTCAGAGTCAATGGGTACATGCACGAAAACATCTCCACGCGTGTGGGTTGGAAAATGAGCTATGGAAGATGAGCTATGAGCTATGGTGCCCTACTACTCAACGCGAACTTTTTCCATCCCAGAGTCTCAGAGTCAATGGGTACATGCACGATAACATCTCCACGCGTGTGGGTTGGAAGATGAGCTATGGAAGATGAGCTATGAGCTATGGTGCCCTACTAATCACCGCCAACTTTTTCCATCCCAGAGTCTCAGAGTCAATGGGTACATGCACGATAACATCTCCACGCGTGTGGGTTGGAAGATGAGCTATGGAAGATGAGCTATGAGCTATGGTGCCCTACTAATCACCGCCAACTTTTTCCATCCCAGAGTCTCAGAGTCAATGGGTACATGCACGATAACATCTCCACGCGTGTGGGTTGGAAGATGAGCTATGGAAGATGAGCTATGGAAGATGAGCTATGAGCTATGGTGCCCTACTAATCACCGCCAACTTTTTCCATCCCAGAGTCTTAGAGTCAATGGGTACATGCACGATAACATCTCCACGCGTGTGGGTTGGAAGATGAGCTATGGAAGATGAGCTATGAGCTATGGTGCCCTACTACTCAACGCCAACTTTTTCCATCCCAGAGTCTTAGAGTCAATGGGTACATGCACGATAATATCTCCACGCGTGTGGGTTGGAAGATGAGCTATGGAAGATGAGCTATGAGCTATGGTGCCCTACTACTCAACGCCAACTTTTTCCATCCCAGAGTCTTAGAGTCAATGGGTACATGCACGATAACATCTCCACGCGTGTGGGTTGGAAGATGAGCTATGGAAGATGAGCTATGAGCTATGGTGCCCTACTAATCACCGCCAACTTTTTCCATCCCAGAGTCTTAGAGTCAATGGGTACATGCACGATAACATCTCCACGCGTGTGGGTTGGAAGATGAACTATGGAAGATGAGCTATGAGCTATGGTGCCCTACTAATCACCGCCAACTTTTTCCATCCCAGAGTCTCAGAGTCAATGGGTACATGCACGAAAACATCTCCAACTTTTTCCATCCCAGAGTCTTAGAGTCAATGGGTACATGCACGATAACATCTCCACGCGTGTGGGTTGGAAGATGAACTATGGAAGATGAGCTATGAGCTATGGTGCCCTACTAATCACCGCCAACTTTTTCCATCCCAGAGTCTCAGAGTCAATGGGTACATGCACGAAAACATCTCCACGCGTGTGGGTTGGAAGATGAGCTATGGAAGATGAGCTATGAGCTATGGTGCCCTACTAATCACCGCCAACTTTTTCCATCCCAGAGTCTCAGAGTCAATGGGTACATGCACGATAACATCTAAACGCGTGTGGGTTGGAAGATGAGCTATGGAAGATGAGCTATGAGCTATGGTGCCCTACTACTCAACGCCAACTTTTTCCATCCCAGAGTCTCAGAGTCAATGGGTACATGCACGATAACATCTCCACGCGTGTGGGTTGGAAGATGAGCTATGGAAGATGAGCTATGGAAGATGAGCTATGAGCTATGGTGCCCTACTAATCACCGCCAACTTTTTCCATCCCAGAGTCTTAGAGTCAATGGGTACATGCACGATAACATCTCCACGCGTGTGGGTTGGAAGATGAGCTATGGAAGATGAGTTATGGAAGATGAGCTATGAGCTATGGTGCCCTGCTGACCACCGCCAACTTTTTCCATCCCAGAGTCTTAGAGTCAATGGGTACATGCACGATAACATCTCCACGCGTGTGGGTTGGAAGATGAGCTATGGAAACCTTAAAAACTGCCCTACTGATCACGGCCAACTTTTTCCATCCCAGAGTCTTAGAGTCAATGGGTACATGCACGATAACATCTCCACGCGTGTGGGTTGGAAGATGAGCTATGGAAGATGAGCTATGAGCTATGGTGCCCTACTAATCACCGCCAACTTTTTCCATCCCAGAGTCTCAGAGTCAATGGGTACATGCACGATAACATCTCCACGCGTGTGGGTTGGAAGATGAGCTATGGAAGATGAGCTATGAGCTATGGTGCCCTACTACTCAACGCCAACTTTTTCCATCCCAGAGTCTCAGAGTCAATGGGTACATGCACGATAACATCTCCACGCGTGTGGGTTGGAAGATGAGCTATGGAAGATGAGCTATGAGCTATGGTGCCCTACTAATCACCGCCAACTTTTTCCATCCCAGAGTCTTAGAGTCAGTGGCTACATGCACGATAACATCTCCACGCGTGTGGGTTGGAAGATGAGCTATGGAAGATGAGCTATGAGCTATGGTGCCCTACTAATCACCGCCAACTTTTTCCATCCCAGAGTCTTAGAGTCAATGGGTACATGCACGATAATATCTCCACGCGTGTGGGTTGGAAGATGAGCTATGGAAACCTTCAAAATTGCCCTACTGACCACGGCCAACTTTTTCCATCCCAGAGTCTCAGAGTCAATGGGTACATGCACGATAACATCACCACCCGTGTGGGTTGGAAGATGAGCTATGGAAGATGAGCTATGGAAGATGAGCTATGAGCTATGGTGCCCTACTAATCACCGCCAACTTTTTCCATCCCAGAGTCTTAGAGTCAATGGGTACATGCACGATAATATCTCCACGCGTGTGGGTTGGAAGATGAGCTATGGAAACCTTCAAAATTGCCCTACTGACCACGGCCAACTTTTTCCATCCCAGAGTCTCAGAGTCAATGGGTACATGCACGATAACATCACCACCCGTGTGGGTTGGAAGATGAGCTATGGAAGATGAGCTATGGAAGATGAGCTATGAGGTATGGTGCCCTACTAATCACCGCCAACTTTTTCCATCCCAGAGTCTTAGAGTCAATGGGTACATGCACGATAATATCTCCACGCGTGTGGGTTGGAAGATGAGCTATGGAAACCTTCAAAATTGCCCTACTGACCACGGCCAACTTTTTCCATCCCAGAGTCTCAGAGTCAATGGGTACATGCACGATAACCTCACCACCCGTGTGGGTTGGAAGATGAGCTATGGAAGATGAGCTATGAGCTATGGTGCCCTACTACTCAACGCCAACTTTTTCCATCCGAGAGTCTTAGAGTCAATAGGTACATGCACGATAACATCTCCACGCGTGTGGGTTGGAAGATGAGCTATGGAAACCTTCAAAATTGCCCTACTAATCACCGCCAACTTTTTCCATCCCAGAGTCTCAGAGTCAATGGGTACATGCACGATAACATCACCACCCGTGTGGGTTGGAAGATGAGCTATGGAAGATGAGCTATGAGCTATGGTGCCCTACTACTCAACGCCAACTTTTTCCATCCGAGAGTCTTAGAGTCAATAGGTACATGCACGATAACATCTCCACGCGTGTGGGTTGGAAGATGAGCTATGGAAACCTTAAAAATTGCCCTGCTGACCACCGCCAACTTTTTCCATCCCAGAGTCTTAGAGTCAATGGGTACATGCACGATAACATCTCCACGCGTGTGGGTTGGAAAATGAGCTATGGAAGATGAGCTATGAGCTATGGTGCCCTACTAATCACCGCCAACTTTTTCCATCCCAGAGTCTCAGAGTCAATGGGTACATGCACGATAACATCTCCACGCGTGTGGGTTGGAAGATGAGCTATGGAAGATGAGCTATGAGCTATGGTGCCCTACTACTCAACGCCAATTTTTTCCATCCCAGAGTCTTAGAGTCAATGGGTACATGCACGATAACATCTCCACGCGTGTGGGTTGGAAGATGAGCTATGGAAACCTTCAAAATTGCCCTACTAATCACCGCCAACTTTTTCCATCCCAGAGTCTTAGAGTCAATGAGTACATGCACGATAACATCTCCACGCGTGTGGGTTGGAAGATGAGCTATGGAAACCTTCAAAATTGGCCTACTGACCACGGCCAACTTTTTCCATCCCAGATTCTTAGAGTCATGCACGATCATCAGAGTCAATGGGTACATGCACGATAACATCTCCACGCGTGTGGGTTGGAAGATGAGCTATGGAAACCTTCAAAATTGCCCTACTAATCACCGCCAACTTTTTCCATCCCAGAGTCTTAGAGTCAATGGGTACATGCACGATAACATCTCCACGCGTGTGGGTTGGAAAATGAGCTATGGAAGATGAGCTATGAGCTATGGTGCCCTACTAATCACCGCCAACTTTTTCCATCCCAGAGTCTCAGAGTCAATGGGTACATGCACGAAAACATCTCCACGCGTGTGGGTTGGAAGATGAGCTATGAGCTATGGTGCCCTACTAATCACCGCCAACTTTTTCCATCCCAGAGTCTCAGAGTCAATGGGTACATGCACGATAACATCACCACCCGTGTGGGTTGAAAGATAAGCTATGGAAACCTTAAAAATTGCCCTGCTGACCACCGCCAACTTTTTCCATCCCAGAGTCTCAGAGTCAATGGGTACATGCACGATAACATCTCCACGCGTGTGGGTTGGAAGATGAGCTATGGAAGATGAGCTATGAGCTATGGTGCCCTACTAATCACCGCCAACTTTTTCCATCCCAGAGTCTCAGAGTCAATGGGTACATGCACGATAACATCTCCACGCGTGTGGGTTGGAAGATGAGCTATGGAAACCTTCAAAATTGCCCTACTAATCACCGCCAACTTTTTCCATCCCAGAGTCTTAGAGTCAATGGGTACATGCACGATAACATCTCCACGCGTGTGGGTTGGAAAATGAGCTATGGAAGATGAGCTATGAGCTATGGTGCCCTACTAATCACCGCCAACTTTTTCCATCCCAGAGTCTCAGAGTCAATGGGTACATGCACGATAACATCTCCACGCGTGTGGGTTGGAAGATGAGCTATGGAAGATGAGCTATGAGCTATGGGGCCCTACTAATCACCGCCAACTTTTTCCATCCCAGAGTCTCAGAGTCAATGGGTATATGCACGATAACATCTCCACGCGTGTGGGTTGGAAGATGAGCTATGGAAGATGAGCTATGAGCTATGGTGCCCTACTAATCACCGCCAACTTTTTCCATCCCAGAGTCTCAGAGTCAATGGGTACATGCACGATAACATCTCCACGCGTGTGGGTTGGAAGATGAGCTATGGAAGATGAGCTATGAGCTATGGTGCCCTACTACTCAACGCCAACTTTTTCCATCCCAGAGTCTTAGAGTCAATGGGTACATGCACGATAACATCTCCACGCGTGTGGGTTGGAAGATGAGCTATGGAAACCTTCAAAATTGCCCTACTAATCACCGCCAACTTTTTCCATCCCAGAGTCTTAGAGTCAATGGGTACATGCACGATAACATCTCCACGCGTGTGGGTTGGAAGATGAGCTATGGAAACCTTCAAAATTGCCCTACTGACCACGGCCAACTTTTTCCATCCCAGATTCTTAGAGTCAATAGGTACATGCACGATAACATCTCCACGCGTGTGGGTTGGAAGATGAGCTATGGAAACCTTCAAAATTGCCCTACTAATCACCGCCAACTTTTTCCATCCCAGAGTCTCAGAGTCAATGGGTACATGCACGATAACATCGCCACGCGTGTGGGTTGGAAGATGAGCTATGGAAACCTTCAAAATTGCCCTACCAATCACCGCCAACTTTTTCCATCCCAGAGTCTTAGAGTCAATGGGTACATGCACGATAACATCTCCACGCGTGTGGGTTGGAAGATGAGCTATGGAAGATGAGCTATGAGCTATGGTGCCCTACTAATCACCGCCAACTTTTTCCATCCCAGAGTCTTAGAGTCAGTGGCTACATGCACGATAACATCTCCACGCGTGTGGGTTGGAAGATGAGCTATGAGCTATGGTGCCCTACTAATCACCGCCAACTTTTTCCATCCCAGAGTCTCAGAGTCAATGGGTACATGCACGATAACATCTCCACGCGTGTGGGTTGGAAGATGAGCTATGGAAGATGAGCTATGGAAGATGAGCTATGAGCTATGGTGCCCTACTACTCAACGCCAACTTTTTCCATCCCAGAGTCTTAGAGTCAATGGGTACATGCACGATAACATCTCCACGCGTGTGGGTTGGAAGATGAGCTATGGAAACCTTCAAAATTGCCCTACTAATCACCGCCAACTTTTTCCATCCCAGAGTCTTAGAGTCAATGGGTACATGCACGATAACATCTCCACGCGTGTGGGTTGGAAGATGAGCTATGGAAACCTTCAAAATTGCCCTACTGACCACGGCCAACTTTTTCCATCCCAGATTCTTAGAGTCAATAGGTACATGCACGATAACATCTCCACGCGTGTGGGTTGGAAGATGAGCTATGGAAACCTTCAAAATTGCCCTACTAATCACCGCCAACTTTTTCCATCCCAGAGTCTTAGAGTCAATGGGTACATGCACGATAACATCTCCACGCGTGTGGGTTGGAAGATGAGCTATGGAAGATGAGCTATGAGCTATGGTGCCCTACTAATCACCGCCAACTTTTTCCATCCCAGAGTCTTAGAGTCAATGGGTACATGCACGATAACATCTCCACGCGTGTGGGTTGGAAGATGAGCTATGGAAGATGAGCTATGAGCTATGGTGCCCTACTAATCACCGCCAACTTTTTCCATCCCAGAGTCTCAGAGTCAATGGGTACATGCACGATAACATCTCCACGCGTGTGGGTTGGAAGATGAGCTATGGAAACCTTCAAAATTGCCCTACTAATCACCGCCAACTTTTTCCATCCCAGAGTCTTAGAGTCAATGGGTACATGCACGATAACATCTCCACGCGTGTGGGTTGGAAAATGAGCTATGGAAGATGAGCTATGAGCTATGGTGCCCTACTAATCACCGCCAACTTTTTCCATCCCAGAGTCTCAGAGTCAATGGGTACATGCACGATAACATCTCCACGCGTGTGGGTTGGAAGATGAGCTATGGAAGATGAGCTATGAGCTATGGGGCCCTACTAATCACCGCCAACTTTTTCCATCCCAGAGTCTCAGAGTCAATGGGTATATGCACGATAACATCTCCACGCGTGTGGGTTGGAAGATGAGCTATGGAAGATGAGCTATGAGCTATGGTGCCCTACTAATCACCGCCAACTTTTTCCATCCCAGAGTCTCAGAGTCAATGGGTACATGCACGATAACATCTCCACGCGTGTGGGTTGGAAGATGAGCTATGGAAGATGAGCTATGGAAGATGAGCTATGAGCTATGGTGCCCTACTACTCAACGCCAACTTTTTCCATCCCAGAGTCTTAGAGTCAATGGGTACATGCACGATAACATCTCCACGCGTGTGGGTTGGAAGATGAGCTATGGAAACCCTCAAAATTGCCCTACTAATCACCGCCAACTTTTTCCATCCCAGAGTCTTAGAGTCAATGGGTACATGCACGATAACATCTCCACGCGTGTGGGTTGGAAGATGAGCTATGGAAACCTTCAAAATTGCCCTACTGACCACGGCCAACTTTTTCCATCCCAGATTCTTAGAGTCAATAGGTACATGCACGATAACATCTCCACGCGTGTGGGTTGGAAGATGAGCTATGGAAACCTTCAAAATTGCCCTACTAATCACCGCCAACTTTTTCCATCCCAGAGTCTCAGAGTCAATGGGTACATGCACGATAACATCGCCACGCGTGTGGGTTGGAAGATGAGCTATGGAAACCTTCAAAATTGCCCTACCAATCACCGCCAACTTTTTCCATCCCAGAGTCTTAGAGTCAATGGGTACATGCACGATAACATCTCCACGCGTGTGGGTTGGAAGATGAGCTATGGAAGATGAGCTATGAGCTATGGTGCCCTACTAATCACCGCCAACTTTTTCCATCCCAGAGTCTTAGAGTCAATGGGTACATGCACGATAACATCTCCACGCGTGTGGGTTGGAAGATGAGCTATGGAAGATGAGCTATGAGCTATGGTGCCCTACTAATCACCGCCAACTTTTTCCATCCCAGAGTCTCAGAGTCAATGGGTACATGCACGAAAACATCTCCACGCGTGTGGGTTGGAAGATGAGCTATGAGCTATGGTGCCCTACTAATCACCGCCAACTTTTTCCATCCCAGAGTCTCAGAGTCAATGGGTACATGCACGATAACATCTCCACGCGTGTGGGTTGGAAGATGAGCTATGGAAGATGAGCTATGGAAGATGAGCTATGAGCTATGGTGCCCTACTACTCAACGCCAACTTTTTCCATCCCAGAGTCTTAGAGTCAATGGGTACATGCACGATAACATCTCCACGCGTGTGGGTTGGAAGATGAGCTATGGAAGATGAGCTATGAGCTATGGTGCCCTACTAATCACCGCCAACTTTTTCCATCCCAGAGTCTCAGAGTCAATGGGTACATGCACGAAAACATCTCCACGCGTGTGGGTTGGAAGATGAGCTATGAGCTATGGTGCCCTACTAATCACCGCCAACTTTTTCCATCCCAGAGTCTCAGAGTCAATGGGTACATGCACGATAACATCACCACCCGTGTGGGTTGGAAGATGAGCTATGGAAACCTTAAAAATTGCCCTGCTGACCACCGCCAACTTTTTCCATCCCAGAGTCTCAGAGTCAATGGGTACATGCACGATAACATCTCCACGCGTGTGGGTTGGAAGATGAGCTATGGAAGATGAGCTATGAGCTATGGTGCCCTACTAATCACCGCCAACTTTTTCCATCCCAGAGTCTCAGAGTCAATGGGTACATGCACGATAACATCTCCACGCGTGTGGGTTGGAAGATGAGCTATGGAAACCTTCAAAATTGCCCTACTAATCACCGCCAACTTTTTCCATCCCAGAGTCTTAGAGTCAATGGGTACATGCACGATAACATCTCCACGCGTGTGGGTTGGAAGATGAGCTATGGAAGATGAGCTATGAGCTATGGTGCCCTACTAATCACCGCCAACTTTTTCCATCCCAGAGTCTTAGAGTCAGTGGCTACATGCACGATAACATCTCCACGCGTGTGGGTTGGAAGATAAGCTATGAGCTATGGTGCCCTACTAATCACCGCCAACTTTTTCCATCCCAGAGTCTCAGAGTCAATGGGTACATGCACGATAACATCTCCACGCGTGTGGGTTGGAAGATGAGCTATGGAAGATCAGCTATGAGCTATGGTGCCCTACTAATCACCGCCAACTTTTTCCATCCCAAAGTCTCAGAGTCAATGGGTACATGCACGATAACATCTCCACGCGTGTGGGTTGGAAGATGAGCTATGGAAGATGAGCTTTGAGCTATGGTGCCCTACTAATCACCGCCAACTTTTGCCATCCCAGAGTCTCAGAGTCAATGGGTACATGCACGATAACATCTCCACGCGTGTGGGTTGGAAGATGAGCTATGGAAGATGAGCTATGAGCTATGGTGCCCTACTAATCACCGCCAACTTTTTCCATCCCAGAGTCTCAGAGTCAATGGGTACATGCGGTGATTAGTAGGGCACCATAGCTCATAGCTCATCTTCCATAGCTCATCTTCCAACCCACACGCGGAGATGTTATCGTGCATGTACCCACTGACTCTAAGACTCTGGGATGGAAAAAGTTGGCGGTGATTAGTAGGGCACCATAGCTCATAGCTCATCTTCCATAGCTCATCTTCCAACCCACACGCGTGGAGATGTTATCGTGCATGTACCCACTGACTCTAAGACTCTGGGATGGAAAAAGTTGGCGTTGAGTAGTAGGGCACCATAGCTCATAGCTCATCTTCCATAGCTCATTTTCCAAACCACACGCGTGGAGATGTTATCGTGCATGTACCCACTGACTCTAAGACTCTGGGATGGAAAAAGTTGGCGGTGATTAGTAGGGCACCATAGCTCATAGCTCATCTTCCATAGCTCATCTTCCAACCCACACGCGTGGAGATGTTATCGTGCATGTACCCACTGACTCTAAGACTCTGGGATGGAAAAAGTTGGCGGTGATTAGTAGGGCAATTTTGAAGGTTTCCATAGCTCATCTTCCAACCCACACGCGTGGAGATGTTATCGTGCATGTACCCATTGACTCTGAGACTCTGGGATGGAAAAAGTTGGCGGTGATTAGTAGGGCACCATAGCTCATAGCTCATCTTCCATAGCTCATCTTCCAACCCACACGCGTGGAGATGTTATCGTGCATGTACCCATTGACTCTAAGACTCTGGGATGGAAAAAGTTGGCGGTGATCAGTAGGGCACCATAGCTCATAGCTCATCTTCCATAGCTCATCTTCCAACCCACACGCGTGGAGATGTTATCGTGCATGTACCCATTGACTCTGAGACTCTGGGATGGCAAAAGTTGGCGGTGATCAGTAGGGCACCATAGCTCATAGCTCATCTTCCATAGCTCATCTTCCAACCCACACGCGTGGAGATGTTATCGTGCATGTACCCATTGACTCTGAGACTCTGGGATGGAAAAAGTTGGCGGTGATTAGTAGGGCAATTTTGAAGGTTTCCATAGCTCATCTTCCAACCCACACGCGTGGAGATGTTATCGTGCATGTACCCATTGACTCTAAGACTCTGGGATGGAAAAAGTTGGCGGTGATTAGTAGGACACCATAGCTCATAGCTCATCTTCCATAGCTCATCTTCCAACCCACACGCGTGGAGATGTTATCGTGCATGTACCCATTGACTCTGAGACTCTGGGATGGAAAAAGTTGGCGGTGATTAGTAGGGCAATTTTGAAGGTTTCCATAGCTCATCTTCCAACCCACACGCGTGGAGATGTTATCGTGCATGTACCCACTGACTCTAAGACTCTGGGATGGAAAAAGTTGGCGGTGATTAGTAGGGCACCATAGCTCATAGCTCATCTTCCATAGCTCATCTTCCAAACCACACGCGTGGAGATGTTATCGTGCATGTACCTATTGACTCTAAGACTCTGGGATGGAAAAAGTTGGCGTTGAGTAGTAGGGCACCATAGCTCATAGCTCATCTTCCATAGCTCATCTTCCAACCCACACGGGTGGAGATGTTATCGTGCATGTACCCATTGACTCTGAGACTCTGGGATGGAAAAAGTTGGCGGTGATTAGTAGGGCAATTTTGAAGGTTTCCATAGCTCATCTTCCAACCCACACGCGTGGAGATGTTATCGTGCATGTACCCATTGACTCTAAGACTCTGGGATGGAAAAAGTTGGCGGTGATTAGTAGGGCACCATAGCTCATAGCTCATCTTCCATAGCTCATCTTCCAACCCACACGCGTGGAGATGTTATCGTGCATGTACCCATTGACTCTGAGACTCTGGGATGGAAAAAGTTGGCGGTGATTAGTAGGGCAATTTTGAAGGTTTCCATAGCTCATCTTCCAACCCACATGCGTGGAGATGTTATCGTGCATGTACCCATTGACTCTAAGACTCTGGGATGGAAAAAGTTGGCGGTGATTAGTAGGGCAATTTTGAAGGTTTCCATAGCTCATTTTCCAACCCACACGCGTGGAGATGTTTTCGTGCATGTACCCATTGACTCTGAGACTCTGGGATGGAAAAAGTTGGCGGTGATTAGTAGGGCACCATAGCTCATAGCTCATCTTCCAACCCACACGCGTGGAGATGTTATCGTGCATGTACCCATTGACTCTGAGACTCTGGGATGGAAAAAGTTGGCGTTGAGTAGTAGGGCACCATAGCTCATAGCTCATCTTCCATAGCTCATCTTCCAACCCACACGCGTGGAGATGTTATCGTGCATGTACCCATTGACTCTGAGACTCTGGGATGGAAAAAGTTGGCGGTGATTAGTAGGGCACCATAGCTCATAGCTCATCTTCCATAGCTCATCTTCCAACCCACACGCGTGGAGATGTTATCGTGCATGTACCTATTGACTCTAAGACTCTCGGATGGAAAAAGTTGGCGGTGATTAGTAGGGCACCATAGCTCATAGCTCATCTTCCATAGCTCATCTTCCATAGCTCATCTTCCAACCCACACGCGTGGAGATGTTATCGTGCATGTACCCATTGACTCTAAGACTCTGGGATGGAAAAAGTTGGCGTTGAGTAGTAGGGCACCATAGCTCATAGCTCATCTTCCATAGCTCATCTTCCAACCCACACGCGTGGAGATGTTATCGTGCATGTACATACTGACTCTAAGACTCTGGGATGGAAAAAGTTGGCGGTGATTAGTAGGGCACCATAGCTCATAGCTGATCTTCCATAGCTCATCTTCCAACCCACACGCGTGGAGATGTTATCGTGCATGTACCCATTGACTCTAAGACTCTGGGATGGAAAAAGTTGGCGGTGATTAGTAGGGCACCATAGCTCATAGCTCATCTTCCATAGCTCATCTTCCAACCCACACGGGTGGTGATGTTATCGTGCATGTACCCATTGACTCTGAGACTCTGGGATGGAAAAAGTTGGCGGTGATAAGTAGGGCACCATAGCTCATAGCTCATCTTCCATAGCTCATTTTCCAACCCACACGCGTGGAGATGTTTTCGTGCATATACCCATTGACTCTGAGACTCTGGGATGGAAAAAGTTGGCGGTGATTAGTAGGGCACCATAGCTCATAGCTCATCTTCCATAGCTCATTTTCCAACCCACACGCGTGGAGATGTTTTCGTGCATGTACCCATTGACTCTGAGACTCTGGGATGGAAAAAGTTGGCGGTGATTAGTAGGGCAATTTTGAAGGTTTCCATAGCTCATCTTCCAACCCACACGCGTGGAGATGTTATCGTGCATGTACCCATTGACTCTAAGACTCTGGGATGGAAAAAGTTGGCGGTGATTAGTAGGGCACCATAGCTCATAGCTCATCTTCCATAGCTCATCTTCCAACCCACACGCGTGGAGATGTTATCGTGCATGTACCCATTGACTCTGAGACTCTGGGATGGAAAAAGTTGGCGGTGATTAGTAGGGCACCATAGCTCATAGCTCATCTTCCATAGCTCATCTTCCATAGCTCATCTTCCAACCCACACGCGTGGAGATGTTATCGTGCATGTACCCATTGACTCTAAGACTCTGGGATGGAAAAAGTTGGCGGTGATTAGTAGGGCACCATAGCTCATAGCTCATCTTCCATAGCTCATCTTCCAACCCACACGCGTGGAGATGTTATCGTGCATGTACCCATTGACTCTAAGACTCTGGGATGGAAAAAGTTGGCGGTGATTAGTAGGGCACCATAGCTCATAGCTCATCTTCCATAGCTCATCTTCCAACCCACACGCGTGCAGATGTTATCGTGCATGTACCCATTGACTCTGAGACTCTGGGATGGAAAAAGTTGGCGGTGATTAGTAGGGCACCATAGCTCATAGCTCATCTTCCATAACTCATCTTCCAACCCACACGCGTGGAGATGTTATCGTGCATGTACCTATTGACTCTAAGACTCTGGGATGGAAAAAGTTGGCCGTGGTCAGTAGGGCAATTTTGAAGGTTTCCATAGCTCATCTTCCAACCCACACGCGTGGAGATGTTATCGTGCATGTACCCACTGACTCTAAGACTCTGGGATGGAAAAAGTTGGCGGTGATTAGTAGGGCAATTTTGAAGGTTTCCATAGCTCATCTTCCAACCCACACGCGTGGAGATGTTATCGTGCATGTACCCATTGACTCTAAGACTCTGGGATGGAAAAAGTTGGCGGTGATTAGTAGGGCACCATAGCTCATAGCTCATCTTCCATAGCTCATCTTCCATAGCTCAGCTTCCAACCCACACGCGTGGAGATGTTATCGTGCATGTACCCATTGACTCTGAGACTCTGGGATGGAAAAAGTTGGCGGTGATTAGTAGGGCACCATAGCTCATAGCTCATCTTCCATAGCTCATCTTCCAACCCACACGCGTGGAGATGTTATCGTGCATGTACCCATTGACTCTGAGACTCTGGGATGGAAAAAGTTGGCGGTGATTAGTAGGGCACCATAGCTCATAGCTCATCTTCCATAGCTCATCTTCCAACCCACACGCGTGGAGATGTTATCGTGCATGTACCTATTGACTCTAAGACTCTGGGATGGAAAAAGTTGGCCGTGGTCAGTAGGGCAATTTTGAAGGTTTCCATAGCTCATCTTCCAACCCACACGCGTGGAGATGTTATCGTGCATGTACCCACTGACTCTAAGACTCTGGGATGGAAAAAGTTGGCGGTGATTAGTAGGGCAATTTTGAAGGTTTCCATAGCTCATCTTCCAACCCACACGCGTGGATATGTTATCGTGCATGTACCCATTGACTCTAAGACTCTGGGATGGAAAAAGTTGGCGGTGATTAGTAGGGCACCATAGCTCATAGCTCATCTTCCATAACTCATCTTCCAACCCACACGCGTGGAGATGGTATCGTGCATGTACCTATTGACTCTAAGACTCTGGGATGGAAAAAGTTGGCCGTGGTCAGTAGGGCAATTTTGAAGGTTTCCATAGCTCATCTTCCAACCCACACGCGTGGAGATGTTATCGTGCATGTACCCACTGACTCTAAGACTCTGGGATGGAAAAAGTTGGCGGTGATTAGTAGGGCAATTTTGAAGGTTTCCATAGCTCATCTTCCAACCCACACGCGTGGACATGGTATCGTGCATGTACCCATTGACTCTAAGACTCTGGGATGGAAAAAGTTGGCGGTGATTAGTAGGGCAATTTTGAAGGTTTCCATAGCTCATCTTCCAACCCACACGCGTGGAGATGTTATCGTGCATGTACCCATTGACTCTAAGACTCTGGGATGGAAAAAGTTGGCGGTGATTAGTAGGGCACCATAGCTCATAGCTCATCTTCCATAGCTCATCTTCCAACCCACACGCGTGGAGATGTTATCGTGCATGTACCCATTGACTCTAAGACTCTGGGATGGAAAAAGTTGGCGGTGATTAGTAGGGCACCATAGCTCATAGCTCATCTTCCATAGCTCATCTTCCAACCCACACGCGTGGAGATGTTATCGTGCATGTACCCATTGACTCTGAGACTCTGGGATGGAAAAAGTTGGCGGTGATTAGTAGGGCAATTTTGAAGGTTTCCATAGCTCATCTTCCAACCCACACGCGTGGAGATGTTATCGTGCATGTACCCATTGACTCTAAGACTCTGGGATGGAAAAAGTTGGCGGTGATTAGTAGGGCAATTTTGAAGGTTTCCATAGCTCATCTTCCAACCCACACGCGTGGAGATGTTATCGTGCATGTACCCATTGACTCTAAGACTCTGGGATGGAAAAAGTTGGCGGTGATTAGTAGGGCACCATAGCTCATAGCTCATCTTCCATAGCTCATCTTCCAACCCACACGCGTGGAGATGTTATCGTGCATGTACCCATTGACTCTGAGACTCTGGGATGGAAAAAGTTGGCGGTGATTAGTAGGGTACCATAGCTCATAGCTCATCTTCCATAGCTCATTTTCCAACCCACACGCGTGGAGATGTTTTCGTGCATGTACCCATTGACTCTGAGACTCTGGGATGGAAAAAGTTGGCGGTGATTAGTAGGGCACCATAGCTCATAGCTCATCTTCCAACCCACACGCGTGGAGATGTTATCGTGCATGTACCCATTGACTCTGAGACTCTGGGATGGAAAAAGTTGGCGTTGAGTAGTAGGGCACCATAGCTCATAGCTCATCTTCCATAGCTCATCTTCCAACCCACACGCGTGGAGATGTTATCGTGCATGTACCGATTGACTCTGAGACTCTGGGATGGAAAAAGTTGGCGGTGATTAGTAGGGCACCATAGCTCATAGCTCATCTTCCATAGCTCATCTTCCAACCCACACGCGTGGAGATGTTATCGTGCATGTACCCATTGACTCTGAGACTCTGGGATGGAAAAAGTTGGCGGTGGTCAGTAGGGCAATTTTGAACGCTTCCATAGCTCATCTTCCAATCCACACGGGCGGTGATGTTATCGTGCATGTACCCATTGACTCTGAGACTCTGGGATGGAAAAAGTTGGCGGTGATTAGTAGGGCACCATAGCTCATAGCTCATCTTCCATAGCTCATCTTCCAACCCACACGCGTGGAGATGTTATCGTGCATGTAGCCACTGACTCTAAGACTCTGGGATGGAAAAAGTTGGCGGTGATTAGTAGGGCACCATAGCTCATAGCTCATCTTCCATAGCTCATCTTCCAACTCACACGGGCGGTGATGTTATCGTGCATGTACCCATTGACTCTGAGACTCTGGGATGGAAAAAGTTGGCGGTGATTAGTAGGGCACCATAGCTCATAGCTCATCTTCCATAGCTCATCTTCCAACCCACACGCGTGGAGATGTTATCGTGCATGTACCCATTGACTCTGAGACTCTGGGATGGAAAAAGTTGGCGGTGGTCAGTAGGGCAATTTTGAACGCTTCCATAGCTCATCTTCCAATCCACACGGGCGGTGATGTTATCGTGCATGTACCCATTGACTCTGAGACTCTGGGATGGAAAAAGTTGGCGGTGATTAGTAGGGCACCATAGCTCATAGCTCATCTTCCATAGCTCATCTTCCAACCCACACGCGTGGAGATGTTATCGTGCATGTAGCCACTGACTCTAAGACTCTGGGATGGAAAAAGTTGGCGGTGATTAGTAGGGCACCATAGCTCATAGCTCATCTTCCAACCCACACGCGTGGAGATGTTATCGTGCATGTACTCATTGACTCTGAGACTCTGGGATGGAAAAAGTTGGCGGTGATTAGTAGGGCACCATAGCTCATAGCTGATCTTCCATAGCTCATCTTCCAACCCACACGCGTGGAGATGTTATCGTGCATGTACCTATTGACTCTAAGACTCTCGGATGGAAAAAGTTGGCCGTGGTCAGTAGGGCAATTTTGAAGGTTTCCATAGCTCATCTTCCAACCCACACGCGTGGAGATGTTATCGTGCATGTACCCATTGACTCTAAGACTCTGGGATGGAAAAAGTTGGCGGTGATTAGTAGGGCAATTTTGAAGGTTTCCATAGCTCATCTTCCAACCCACACGCGTGGAGATGTTATCGTGCATGTAGCCACTGACTCTGAGACTCTGGGATGGAAAAAGTTGGCGGTGATTAGTAGGGCAATTTTGAAGGTTTCCATAGCTCATCTTCCAACCCACACGGGTGGTGATGTTATCGTGCATGTACCCATTGACTCTGAGACTCTGGGATGGAAAAAGTTGGCGGTGATTAGTAGGGTACCATAGCTCATAGCTCATCTTCCATAGCTCATTTTCCAACCCACACGCGTGGAGATGTTATCGTGCATGTACCCATTGACTCTAAGACTCTGGGATGGAAAAAGTTGGCGGTGATTAGTAGGGCACCATAGCTCATAGCTCATCTTCCAACCCACACGCGTGGAGATGTTATCGTGCATGTACCTATTGACTCTAAGACTCTCGGATGGAAAAAGTTGGCCGTGGTCAGTAGGGCAATCTTGAAGGTTTCCATAGCTCATCTTCCAACACACACGCGTGGAGATGTTATCGTGCATGTACCCATTGACTCTAAGACTCTGGGATGGAAAAAGTTGGCGGTGATTAGTAGGGCACCATAGCTCATAGCTCATCTTCCATAGCTCATCTTCCAACCCACACGCGTGGAGATGTTATCGTGCATGTACCCATTGACTCTGAGACTCTGGGATGGAAAAAGTTGGCGGTGGTCAGTAGGGCAATTTTGAACGCTTCCATAGCTCATCTTCCAATCCACACGGGTGGTGATGTTATCGTGCATGTACCCATTGACTCTGAGACTCTGGGATGGAAAAAGTTGGCGGTGATTAGTAGGGCACCATAGCTCATAGCTCATCTTCCATAGCTCATCTTCCAACCCACACGCGTGGAGATGTTATCGTGCATGTAGCCACTGACTCTAAGACTCTGGGATGGAAAAAGTTGGCGGTGATTAGTAGGGCACCATAGCTCATAGCTCATCTTCCATAGCTCATCTTCCAACCCACACGCGTGGAGATTTTATCGTGCATGTACCTATTGACTCTAAGACTCTCGGATGGAAAAAGTTGGCGGTGATTAGTAGGGCACCATAGCTCATAGCTCATCTTCCATAGCTCATCTTCCAACCCACACGCGTGGAGATGTTATCGTGCATGTACCCATTGACTCTGAGACTCTGGGATGGAAAAAGTTGGCGGTGGTCAGTAGGGCAATTTTGAACGCTTCCATAGCTCATCTTCCAATCCACACGCGTGGAGATGTTATCGTGCATGTACCCATTGACTCTAAGACTCTGGGATGGAAAAAGTTGGCGGTGATTAGTAGGGCACCATAGCTCATAGCTCATCTTCCATAGCTCATCTTCCAACCCACACGCGTGGAGATGTTATCGTGCATGTAGCCACTGACTCTAAGACTCTGGGATGGAAAAAGTTGGCGGTGATTAGTAGGGCACCATAGCTCATAGCTCATCTTCCATAGCTCATCTTCCAACCCACACGCGTGGAGATGTTATCGTGCATGTACCCACTGACTCTAAGACTCTGGGATGGAAAAAGTTGGCGGTGATTAGTAGGGCACCATAGCTCATAGCTCATCTTCCATAGCTCATCTTCCAACCCACACGCGTGGAGATGTTATCGTGCATGTAGCCACTGACTCTGAGACTCTGGGATGGAAAAAGTTGGCGGTGATTAGTAGGGCACCATAGCTCATAGCTCATCTTCCATAGCTCATCTTCCATAGCTCATCTTCCAACCCACACGCGTGGAGATGTTATCGTGCATGTACCCATTGACTCTAAGACTCTGGGATGGAAAAAGTTGGCGGTGGTCAGCAGGGCAATCTTTAAGGTTTCCATAGCTCATCTTCCAACCCACACGCGTGGAGATGTTATCGTGCATGTACCCATTGACTCTAAGACTCTGGGATGGAAAAAGTTGGCGGTGATTAGTAGGGCACCATAGCTCATAGCTCATCTTCCATAGCTCATCTTCCAACCCATACGCGTGGAGATGTTATCGTGCATGTACCTATTGACTCTAAGACTCTCGGATGGAAAAAGTTGGCCGTGGTCAGTAGGGCAATTTTGAAGGTTTCCATGGCTCATCTTCCAACCCACACGCGTGGAGATGTTATCGTGCATGTACCTATTGACTCTAAGACTCTCGGATGGAAAAAGTTGGCCGTGGTCAGTAGGGCAATTTTGAAGGTTTCCATAGCTCATCTTCCAACCCACACGCGTGGAGATGTTATCGTGCATGTACCCATTGACTCTAAGACTCTGGGATGGTAAAAGTTGGCGGTGATTAGTAGGGCTCCATAGCTCATAGCTGATCTTCCATAGCTCATCTTTCAATCCACACGGGCGGTGATGTTATCGTGCATGTACCCATTGACTCTGAGACTCTGGGATGGAAAAAGTTGGCGGTGATTAGTAGGGCAATTTTGAAGGTTTCCATAGCTCATCTTCCAACCCACACGCGTGGAGATGTTATCGTGCATGTACCCATTGACTCTAAGACTCTGGGATGGAAAAAGTTGGCGGTGATTAGTAGGGCACCATAGCTCATAGCTCATCTTCCATAGCTCATCTTCCAACCCACACGCGTGGAGATGTTATCGTGCATGTACCTATTGACTCTAAGACTCTCGGATGGAAAAAGTTGGCCGTGGTCAGTAGGGCAATTTTGAAGGTTTCCATAGCTCATCTTCCAACCCACACGCGTGGAGATGTTATCGTGCATGTACCCATTGACTCTGAGACTCTGGGATGGAAAAAGTTGGCGGTGATTAGTAGGGCACCATAGCTCATAGCTCATCTTCCATAGCTCATCTTCCATAGCTCATCTTCCATAGCTCATCTTCCAACCCACACGCGTGGAGATGTTATCGTGCATGTACCCATTGACTCTAAGTCTCTGGGATGGTAAAAGTTGGCGGTGATTAGTAGGGCACCATAGCTCATAGCTGATCTTCCATAGCTCATCTTTCAATCCACACGGGCGGTGATGTTATCGTGCATGTACCCATTGACTCTGAGACTCTGGGATGGAAAAAGTTGGCGGTGATTAGTAGGGCAATTTTGAAGGTTTCCATAGCTCATCTTCCAACCCACGCGCGTGGAGATGTTATCGTGCATGTACCCATTGACTCTAAGACTCTGGGATGGAAAAAGTTGGCGGTGATTAGTAGGGCACCATAGCTAATAGCTCATAGCTCATCTTCCATAGCTCATCTTCCAACCCACACGCGTGGAGATGTTATCGTGCATGTACCCATTGACTCTAAGACTCTGGGATGGAAAAAGTTGGCGGTGATTAGTAGGGCACCATAGCTCATAGCTGATCTTCCATAGCTCATCTTCCAATCCACACGGGCGGTGATGTTATCGTGCATGTACCCATTGACTCTGAGACTCTGGGATGGAAAAAGTTGGCGGTGATTAGTAGGGCAATTTTAAAGGTTTCCATAGCTCATCTTCCAACCCACACGCGTGGAGATGTTATCGTGCATGTACCCATTGACTCTGAGACTCTGGGATGGAAAAAGTTGGCGGTGATTAGTAGGGCACCATAGCTCATAGCTCATCTTCCATAGCTCATCTTCCATAGCTCATCTTCCAACCCACACGCGTGGAGATGTTATCGTGCATGTACCCATTGACTCTGAGACTCTGGGATGGAAAAAGTTGGCGGTGGTCAGTAGGGCAATTTTGAACGCTTCCATAGCTCATCTTCCAACCCACACGCGTGGAGATATTATCGTGCATGTACCCATTGACTCTAAGACTCTGGGATGGAAAAAGTTGGCGGTGATTAGTAGGGCACCATAGCTCATAGCTCATCTTCCATAGCTCATCTTCCAACCCACACGCGTGGAGTTGTTATCGTGCATGTACCCATTGGCTCTGAGACTCTGGGATGGAAAAAGTTGGCGGTGATTAGTAGGGCAATTTTGAAGGTTTCCATAGCTCATCTTCCAACCCACACGCGTGGAGATGTTATCGTGCATGTACCCATTGACTCTAAGACTCTGGGATGGAAAAAGTTGGCGGTGATTAGTAGGGCAATTTTGAAGGTTTCCATAGCTCATCTTCCAACCCACACGCGTGGAGATGTTATCGTGCATGTACCCATTGACTCTGAGACTCTGGGATGGAAAAAGTTGGCGGTGATTAGTAGGGCACCATATGTCAATAGGTACATGCACGATAACATCTCCACGCGTGTGGGTTGGAAGATGAGCTAAGGAAACCTTCAAAATTGTCCTACTGACCACGGCCAACTTTTTCCATCCCAGAGTCTCAGAGTCAATGGGTACATGCACGATAACATCTCCACGCGTGTGGGTTGGAAGATGAGCTATGGAAGATGAGCTATGAGCTATGGTGCCCTACTAATCACCGCCAACTTTTTCCATCCCAGAGTCTCAGAGTCAATGGGTACATGCACGATAACATCACCACCCGTGTGGGTTGGAAGATGAGCTATGGAAGATGAGCTATGAGCTATGGTGCCCTACTAATCACCGCCAACTTTTTCCATCCCAGAGTCTTAGAGTCAGTGGGTACATGCACGATAACATCTCCACCCGTGTGGGTTGGAAGATGAGCTATGGAAACCTTCAAAATTGCCCTACTAATCACCGCCAACTTTTTCCATCCCAGAGTCTCAGAGTCAATGGGTACATGCACGATAACATCTCCACGCGTGTGGGTTGGAAGATGAGCTATGGAAGATGAGCTATGAGCTATGGTGCCCTACTAATCACCGCCAACTTTTTCCATCCCAGAGTCTCAGAGTCAATGGGTACATGCACGATAACATCACCACCCGTGTGGGTTGGAAGATGAGCTATGGAAGATGAGCTATGAACTATGGTGCCCTACTACTCAACGCCAACTTTTTCCATCCCAGAGTCTTAGAGTCAATAGGTACATGCACGATAACATCTCCACCCGTGTGGGTTGGAAGATGAGCTATGAGCTATGGTGCCCTACTAATCACCGCCAACTTTTTCCATCCCAGAGTCTTAGAGTCAGTGGGTACATGCACGATAACATCTCCACGCGTGTGGGTTGGAAAATGAGCTATGGAAGATGAGCTATGAGCTATGGTGCCCTACTACTCAACGCTAACTTTTTCCATCCCAGAGTCTCAGAGTCAATGGGTACATGCACGATAACATCTCCACGCGTGTGGGTAGGAAGATGAGCTATGGAAGATGAGCTATGAGCTATGGTGCCCTACTAATCACCGCCAACTTTTTCCATCCCAGAGTCTCAGAGTCAATGGGTACATGCACGATAACATCACCACCCGTGTGGGTTGGAAGATGAGCTATGGAAGATGAGCTATGAGCTATGGTGCCCTACTAATCACCGCCAACTTTTTCCATCCCAGAGTCTTAGAGTCAGTGGGTACATGCACGATAACATCTCCACCCGTGTGGGTTGGAAGATGAGCTATGGAAACCTTCAAAATTGCCCTACTAATCACCGCCAACTTTTTCCATCCCAGAGTCTCAGAGTCAATGGGTACATGCACGATAACATCTCCACGCGTGTGGGTTGGAAGATGAGCTATGGAAGATGAGCTATGAGCTATGGTGCCCTACTAATCACCGCCAACTTTTTCCATCCCAGAGTCTCAGAGTCAATGGGTACATGCACGATAACATCACCACCCGTGTGGGTTGGAAGATGAGCTATGGAAGATGAGCTATGAACTATGGTGCCCTACTACTCAACGCCAACTTTTTCCATCCCAGAGTCTTAGAGTCAATAGGTACATGCACGATAACATCTCCACCCGTGTGGGTTGGAAGATGAGCTATGAGCTATGGTGCCCTACTAATCACCGCCAACTTTTTCCATCCCAGAGTCTTAGAGTCAGTGGGTACATGCACGATAACATCTCCACGCGTGTGGGTTGGAAAATGAGCTATGGAAGATGAGCTATGAGCTATGGTGCCCTACTACTCAACGCTAACTTTGTCCATCCCAGAGTCTTAGAGTCAATGGGTACATGCACGATAACATCTCCACGCGTGTGGGTTGGAAGATGAGCTATGGAAGATGAGCTATGAGCTATGGTGCCCTACTATTCACCGCCAACTTTTTCCATCCCAGAGTCTTAGAGTCAGTGGGTACATGCACGATAACATCTCCACGCGTGTGGGTTGGAAGATGAGCTATGAGCTATGGTGCCCTACTAATCACCGCCAACTTTTTCCATCCCAGAGTCTCAGAGTCAATGGGTACATGCACGATAACATCTCCACGCGTGTGGGTTGGAAGATGAGCTATGGAAGATGAGCTATGAGCTATGGTGCCCTACTAATCACCGCCAACTTTTTCCATCCCAGAGTCTCAGAGTCAATGGGTACATGCACGATAATATCTCCACGCGTGTGGGTTGGAAGATGAGCTATGGAAGATTAGCTATGAGCTATGGTGCCCTACTAATCACCGCCAACTTTTTCCATCCCAGAGTCTTAGAGTCAGTGGCTACATGCACGATAACATCTCCACGCGTGTGGGTTGGAAAATGAGCTATGGAAGATGAGCTATGAGCTATGGTGCCCTACTAATCACCGCCAACTTTTTCCATCCCAGAGTCTTAGAGTCAGTGGGTACATGCACGATAACATCTCCACGCGTGTGGGTTGGAAAATGAGCTATGGAAGATGAGCTTTGAGCTATGGTGCCCTACTAATCACCGCCAACTTTTGCCATCCCAGAGTCTCAGAGTCAATGGGTACATGCACGATAACATCTCCACGCGTGTGGGTTGGAAAATGAGCTATGGAAGATGAGCTATGAGCTATGGTGCCCTACTAATCACCGCCAACTTTTTCCATCCCAGAGTCTTAGAGTCAATGGGTACATGCACGATAACATCTCCACGCGTGTGGGTTGGAAGATGAGCTATGGAAGATGAGCTATGGAAGATGAGCTATGAGCTATGGTGCCCTACTAATCACCGCCAACTTTTTCCATCCCAGAGTCTTAGAGTCAATGGGTACATGCACGATAACATCTCCACGCGTGTGGGTTGGAAGATGAGCTATGGAAGATGAGCTATGAGCTATGGTGCCCTACTAATCACCGCCAACTTTTTCCTTCCATCCCAGAGTCTCAGAGTCAATGGGTACATGCACGATAACATCTCCACGCGTGTGGGTTGGAAGATGAGCTATGGAAGATGTGCTATGAGCTATGGTGCCCTACTAATCACCGCCAACTTTTTCCATCCCAGAGTCTTAGAGTCAATGGGTACATGCACGATAACATCTCCACGCGTGTGGGTTGGAAGATGAGCTATGAGCTATGGTGCCCTACTAATCACCGCCAACTTTTTCCATCCCAGAGTCTCAGAGTCAATGGGTACATGCACGATAACATCTCCACGCGTGTGGGTTGGAAGATGAGCTATGGAAGATGAGCTATGGAAGATGAGCTATGGAAGATGAGCTATGAGCTATGGTGCCCTACTAATCACCGCCAACTTTTTCCATCCCAGAGTCTTAGAGTCAGTGGCTACATGCACGATAACATCTCCACGCGTGTGGGTTGGAAGATGAGCTATGGAAACCTTCAAAATTGCCCTACTAATCACCGCCAACTTTTTCCATCCCAGAGTCTCAGAGTCAATGGGTACATGCACGATAACATCTCCACGCGTGTGGGTTGGAAGATGAGTTATGGAAGATGAGCTATGAGCTATGGTGCCCTACTAATCACCGCCAACTTTTTCCATCCCAGAGTCTCAGAGTCAATGGGTACATGCACGATAACATCTCCACGCGTGTGGGTTGGAAGATGAGCTATGGAAGATGAGCTATGAGCTATGGTGCCCTACTAATCACCGCCAACTTTTTCCATCCCAGAGTCTTAGAGTCAATGGGTACATGCACGATAATATCTCCACGCGTGTGGGTTGGAAGATGAGCTATGGAAACCGTCAAAATTGCCCTACTAATCACCGCCAACTTTTTCCATCCCAGAGTCTTAGAGTCAATAGGTACATGCACGATAACATCTCCACCCGTGTGGGTTGGAAGATGAGCTATGGAAGATGAGCTATGAGCTATGGTGCCCTACTAATCACCGCCAACTTTTTCCATCCCAGAGTCTTAGAGTCAGTGGGTACATGCACGATAACATCTCCACGCGTGTGGGTTGGAAGATGAGCTATGGAAACCTTCAAAATTGCCCTACTAATCACCGCCAACTTTTTCCATCCCAGAGTCTCAGAGTCAATGGGTACATGCACGATAACATCTCCACGCGTGTGGGTTGGAAGATGAGTTATGGAAGATGAGCTATGAGCTATGGTGCCCTACTAATCACCGCCAACTTTTTCCATCCCAGAGTCTTAGAGTCAATGGGTACATGCACGATAACATCTCCACGCGTGTGGGTTGGAAGATGAGTTATGGAAGATGAGCTATGAGCTATGGTGCCCTACTAATCACCGCCAACTTTTTCCATCCCAGAGTCTCAGAGTCAATGGGTACATGCACGATAACATCTCCACGCGTGTGGGTTGGAAGATGAGCTATGGAAACCTTCAAAATTGCCATACTAATCACCGCCAACTTTTTCCATCCCAGAGTCTTAGAGTCAATGGGTACATGCACGATAACATCTCCACGCGTGTGGGTTGGAAGATGAGCTATGGAAGATGAGCTATGAGCTATGGTGCCCTACTAATCACCGCCAACTTTTTCCATCCCAGAGTCTCAGAGTCAATGGGTACATGCACGATAACATCACCACCCGTGTGGGTTGGAAGATGAGCTATGAGCTATGGTGCCCTACTAATCACCGCCAACTTTTTCCATCCCAGAGTCTCAGAGTCAATGGGTACATGCACGATAACATCTCCACGCGTGTGGGTTGGAAGATGAGCTATGGAAACCTTCAAAATTGCCCTACTGACCACCGCCAACTTTTTCCATCCCAGAGTCTCAGAGTCAATGGGTACATGCACGATAACATCACCACCCGTGTGGGTTGGAAGATGAGTTATGGAAGATGAGCTATGAGCTATGGTGCCCTACTAATCACCGCCAACTTTTTCCATCCCAGAGTCTCAGAGTCAATGGGTACATGCACGATAACATCTCCACGCGTGTGGGTTGGAAGATGAGCTATGGAAGATGAGCTATGAGCTATGGTGCCCTACTAATCACCGCCAACTTTTTCCATCCCAGAGTCTTAGAGTCAATGGGTACATGCACGATAACATCTCCACGCGTGTGGGTTGGAAGATGAGCTATGGAAGATGAGCTATGAGCTATGGTGCCCTACTAATCACCGCCAACTTTTTCCATCCCAGAGTCTCAGAGTCAATGGGTACATGCACGATAACATCTCCACGCGTGTGGGTTGGAAGATGAGCTATGGAAACCTTCAAAATTGCCCTACTGACCACCGCCAACTTTTTCCATCCCAGAGTCTCAGAGTCAATGGGTACATGCACGATAACATCACCACCCGTGTGGGTTGGAAGATGAGTTATGGAAGATGAGCTATGAGCTATGGTGCCCTACTAATCACCGCCAACTTTTTCCATCCCAGAGTCTCAGAGTCAATGGGTACATGCACGATAACATCTCCACGCGTGTGGGTTGGAAGATGAGCTATGGAAGATGAGCTATGAGCTATGGTGCCCTACTAATCACCGCCAACTTTTTCCATCCCAGAGTCTTAGAGTCAATGGGTACATGCACGATAACATCTCCACGCGTGTGGGTTGGAAGATGAGCTATGGAAGATGAGCTATGAGCTATGGTGCCCTACTAATCACCGCCAACTTTTTCCATCCCAGAGTCTCAGAGTCAATGGGTACATGCACGATAACATCTCCACGCGTGTGGGTTGGAAGATGAGCTATGAGCTATGGTGCCCTACTAATCACCGCCAACTTTTTCCATCCCAGAGTCTTAGAGTCAGTGGGTACATGCACGATAACATCTCCACGCGTGTGGGTTGGAAGATGAGCTATGGAAGATGAGCTATGAGCTATGGTGCCCTACTACTCAACGCCAACTTTTTCCATCCCAGAGTCTCAGAGTCAGTGGCTACGTGCACGATAACATCTCCACGCGTGTGGGTTGGAAGATGAGCTATGGAAGATGAGCTATGAGCTATGGTGCCCTACTAATCACCGCCAACTTTTTCCATCCCAGAGTCTTAGAGTCAATAGGTACATGCACGATAACATCTCCACGCGTGTGGGTTGGAAGATGAGCTATGGAAGATGAGCTATGGAAGATGAGCTATGAGCTATGGTGCCCCACTAATCACCGCCAACTTTTTCCATCCCAGAGTCTTAGAGTCAATGGGTACATGCACGATAACATCTCCACGCGTGTGGGTTGGAAGATGAGCTATGAGCTATGGTGCCCTACTAATCACCGCCAACTTTTTCCATCCCAGAGTCTCAGAGTCAATGGGTACATGCACGATAACATCTCCACGCGTGTGGGTTGGATGATTAGCTATGGAAACCTTCAAAATTGCCCTACTAATCACCGCCAACTTTTTCCATCCCAGAGTCTCAGAGTCAGTGGCTACATGCACGATAACATCTCCACGCGTGTGGGTTGGAAGATGAGCTATGGAAGATGAGCTATGAGCTATGGTGCCCTACTAATCACCGCCAACTTTTTCCATCCCAGAGTCTTAGAGTCAATGGGTACATGCACGATAACATCTCCACGCGTGTGGGTTGGAAGATGAGCTATGGAAGATGAGCTATGAGCTATGGTGCCCTACTAATCACCGCCAACTTTTTCCATCCCAGAGTCTTAGAGTCAATGGGTACATGCACGATAACATCTCCACGCGTGTGGGTTGGAAGATGAGCTATGGAAGATGAGCTATGAGCTATGGTGCCCTACTACTCAACGCCAACTTTTTCCATCCGAGAGTCTTAGAGTCAATAGGTACATGCACGATAACATCACCACCCGTGTGGGTTGGAAGATGAGCTATGGAAACCTTCAAAATTGCCCTACTAATCACCGCCAACTTTTGCCATCCCAGAGTCTCAGAGTCAATGGGTACATGCACGATAACATCTCCACGCGTGTGGGTTGGAAGATGAGCTATGAGCTATGGTGCCCTACTAATCACCGCCAACTTTTTCCATCCCAGAGTCTTAGAGTCAGTGGCTACATGCACGATAACATCTCCACGCGTGTGGGTTGGAAGATGAGCTATGGAAGATGAGCTATGAGCTATGGTGCCCTACTAATCACCGCCAACTTTTTCCATCCCAGAGTCTCAGAGTCAATGGGTACATGCACGATAACATCTCCACGCGTGTGGGTTGGAAGATGAGCTATGGAAGATGAGCTATGGAAGATGAGCTATGAGCTATGGTGCCCTACTAATCACCGCCAACTTTTTCCATCCCAGAGTCTTAGAGTCAGTGGGTACATGCACGATAACATCTCCACGCGTGTGGGTTGGAAGATGAGCTATGGAAACCTTCAAAATTGCCCTACTAATCACCGCCAACTTTTTCCATCCCAGAGTCTTAGAGTCAGTGGGTACATGCACGATAACATCTCCACGCGTGTGGGTTGGAAGATGAGCTATGGAAACCTTCAAAATTGCCCTACTGACCACGGCCAACTTTTTCCATCCCAGAGTCTCAGAGTCAATGGGTACATGCACGATAACATCTCCACCCGTGTGGGTTGGAAGATGAGTTATGGAAGATGAGCTATGAGCTATGGTGCCCTACTAATCACCGCCAACTTTTTCCATCCCAGAGTCTTAGAGTCAGTGGCTACATGCACGATAACATCTCCACGCGTGTGGGTTGGAAGATGAGCTATGGAAGATGAGCTATGAGCTATGGTGCCCTACTAATCACCGCCAACTTTTTCCATCCCAGAGTCTTAGAGTCAGTGGGTACATGCACTATAACATCTCCACGCGTGTGGGTTGGAAAATGAGCTATGGAAGATGAGCTATGAGCTATGGTGCCCTACTAATCACCGCCAACTTTTTCCATCCCAGAGTCTTAGAGTCAGTGGGTACATGCACGATAACATCTTAACCCGTGTGGGTTGGAAGATGAGCTATGGAAACCTTAAAAATTGCCCTGCTGACCACCGCCAACTTTTTCCATCCCAGAGTCTTAGAGTCAATGGGTACATGCACGATAATATCTCCACGCGTGTGGGTTGGAAGATGAGCTATGGAAACCTTCAAAATTGCCCTACTAATCACCGCCAACTTTTTCCATCCCAGAGTCTTAGAGTCAGTGGCTACATGCACGATAACATCTCCACGCGTGTGGGTTGGAAGATGAGCTATGGAAGATGAGCTATGGAAGATGAGCTATGAGCTATGGTGCCCTACTAATCACCGCCAACTTTTTCCATCCCAGAGTCTTAGAGTCAGTGGGTACATGCACGATAACATCTCCACGCGTGTGGGTTGGAAGATGAGCTATGGAAGCGTTCAAAATTGCCCTACTGACCACCGCCAACTTTTTCAATCCCAGAGTCTCAGAGTCAATGGGTACATGCACGATAACATCTCCACGCGTGTGGGTTGGAAGATGAGCTATGGAAGATGAGCTATGAGCTATGGTGCCCTACTAATCACCGCCAACTTTTTCCATCCCAGAGTCT